>JANRGW010046253.1:84336-108548 GCA_024733675.1 Psilopsiagon aymara | reverse complement strand
TTATTAAAATGTTCTTATCTCAACCTGTGGGAGTTGCATTCTTTCGATTCTCCTTCCCATCCCTCCAGGAGCAGAGGTAAGAAAAAGGGGGAAATGAGTGGACAAACTACATGGCAGATTTATGGCTTAAACCATGACAAGTAATCAGTTTGTTTTCTTGTGGTATGTTTTTGTAGACACACACATGTGCGCAGCACGAAGCTGCCCGGCTGTCTCCCAGGGTAGCTCATGCTGACTGCAGTTCCATAGTTTTTAACATTATCCACTCATTCTCTTGGCTGCACAGAGAAAGTTCAACCTTATTTGTGTAATTTAAATTCATCAGGACTAGCAGCGAGGCTCAGAGAGCTTGCTGAGGGCAAAAGGCACAAATGCAGGTTACAATCCCTGCTACAGCTTGGGGCTGGACCACCTGAGCAGTGAAAGATGCTCCTCTGTGCCATTGAGAGAAGTCCTTGGCTTCACAGTCAAAGATGTCTCTTTCCTTGCCTGATACTTCTCCCTCCTTTACCCCACTTTGCATCTCTCCCCACCTAATTTTTCCTCGAATTTCAGAGAAGCCACATCACTGTGGAAGAAATGGATGGTACGAGTATCCTCCTCTGTAGTAGAAGAGAGATCTAATGAAGAAGTGCTAAAACTTTGAGGGCCCTCTTCTTTCTTTCCCTTTGCTTTTTCATTTGCTTTGGTTTCATTTGGTTGTTTTCACTCAAGCAGTGATTCAAGCCACCAGAACTAAAGAAATTCTTTAGAGAAATTATTTAGAAAAAGCTTCTGAGGTATAAGCACCTTGGGAAGGGCTCAGAAAAAGAGCTGCAATAAACATGGAAAGGCAAAGAATTTTTCTGGATAGTGAATGATGTTCTAAAGCCATCATTACAAATAGTTTATCAAAAGGACTGATTGGATAAATATTGGAAACAATAAATCTGATATTATGAAGGATGCTTCAGTTCTTAGACTCTAATCCTTAGATAGATATTTCACTAAAGAAATTTTTGTGATTAAAGAACTTATCCCTGGTTATATCCTTTCAACAGGTGCTGTCAGTGACAGGGAGGCTTTTAGATTAGTGCAACGATTTATTTTCTTGATGAAGAGAAAAATTATCTCAAAAACTAAAAGAAAAAAAAGAAAAAAAAAAAGATCTTATTGGAATTGTTGTGGAATTATTGGTGTTTAAAACTGTTCATTATAACAAGTCACAGGAAACCAGAAATGGAGCATCAGAAGAGCTAGAATCATGCTACATCAAGGCAGAGG
The DNA here is from genome assembly GCA_024733675.1 of Psilopsiagon aymara. Taxonomy (NCBI): domain Eukaryota; kingdom Metazoa; phylum Chordata; class Aves; order Psittaciformes; family Psittacidae; genus Psilopsiagon; species Psilopsiagon aymara. Next base: position 107,285 of record JANRGW010046253.1, on the reverse strand, counting down.
GAATGACAAACACTGATGATAGTGAGGAATTTCCTTATTATTCCCTTGTGGAATGCTGGTATGTACCATACTGTTACATACATGCTGTCCAAAGATTCCAAGTATACTGTCAGAATATTTGGAAAGAAATAGGTGTTAGAGTCTATCAAATAGTCCTGACATCAACACCGCACCAGAGCGAGGATATGAGGTGAAACAGTTTCCAACACTTATGCAAACACCATGAAGTTACACAGGAAGAGATCAATAACAAATTGTATTTCTATTGTGGCATTTACCTCCCATACCTTCTCCAGTACAAGGCACAGAACCCCTCAAGTAGGTTATTGTTACTGGCAAGTCACACTGATACAAATAATGTTGAAAACATTTTGTTTCAATGTGCTGTGTTGGCAACAAGAAAAAGGAACACTGCAGCAAGATAAAATGGTGCGATACCTGAGTGCTGATATGAAAGATATTTCACATGTAAATTATTGAAAAATTATTCTACTGCGCTACAGAGCACACGTGCCTGAGCATTCACTCCAGGCTGCGTAACAGAATCTGTTGAATTTTGGTGGGATTGAGCCCTTGCCAAATTCACTTTAAAGAAGACTTCCTAGGCACTCAGTACAGACAAGGAAGAGAAACAGATCTGTGAAAGGATGATTGTATCAGTGGCTAACGTGTCTGGTACAAATTATCCTTGGGAGACACCTTTTCTTCTGCACTGACTATAAAGAGAGATTTGAAATGAACGAAGCAGATTCAGAAAACTAACTCTGAGACAAAGTTAGACAAGAGGGATCCCACGCTTCAAGGACGTATCTTAAAAACAGTTTGGTCTGGAAGGGACCTTTAAAGGTCACCTAGTCCAACCCTCCTGCAATGATCAAGAACATCTTCAACTAGATCTGGTTGCTCAGAGCCCCATCAAATCTGATCTTGAATTTTTCCAGGGATGGGGTACCCACCACCTCTCTGGGCCATGATTTCAAATAAGTAAGTAAATAAATAAATAAATAAATAAATAGATAAAATAAATAAATAAATAAATAAATAAATATGTATACACACACATGCGTACACATAAATATACAATTTTTGAATACAATGATAATAAAGAAACAGATACATGTGGATATATAATTTAAGAGTTCTACTTCATAATTTAGATATTGCTCAGAAATGAGCAATATTGATAGTGTCATAATTCTCAATGGACACACCACAAAGCAATAGCAAATGTTCCTAGGCCCTAGCAATGCTGTCATGCCTGTGGTACTTTTGGCTCCCAAGGGCTGAGATCATACATCTTGGGTGCACAGCCCACTCCCACAGCAGGGAGTTTAAACATGGGGTAGGATTGTCAGCTGCCATAGCTTTTGGTGTCCCTCCTTTGCTACAGCAAAGAGCAGGAACGCACAGAGTTGCTGCTCAGAGAGGGTTTGTAGATCTCAAAAAAGGATTGAGTGAAGGACAGGTGTTGTGCTGGGATAGCCAGTCTCTGAATTCCAGGAATGGGAGAGAGAAGGAGGTCCCAGTACCCTCTGGCTTACTTTGTTCTGCAGCCTGTACCAAACAATAAAGTCATCAACAGCTCAAATGTAGAGTTAATATGATAAAAAGAAAATTATATCCCAGGTCAACATGAACCACCCTGAGCTTCCCCTGGCCTCTTATCCAAACAGTCCAGCACTGCACAGTTCTAGTCTAGCGTCAGAAAATGCTGGTGCAGTTTTTCCCAGCCCTGTGCCTAAGGCATTGCTTAGCAAAATACAGCCTTCTGACTGATACAGAATGGGAGCTGTGTTCTCAGCTTCCAGGGAAACTGCCTCTTCTCAGCTATGACAAGTTTTTGAGACACAGATGAGAATCAGATCTAGCCTTTGGGAAAGGCTTTTCTTTCTTATAACATTACTAATGTAAATATGTATTTTTTTTAGGCAAAATATGAAATGTCTTGCTCTAAAATTACTGCTTTGACTCCTAAACCACCTACAGAACATCTACCTGTAATCAACTAAAGTAGAGGGATATCCTCCCCATCTGTTGCATTATTTGTTAGATGTTGCTGAGCTGATTCACACACACAGGGAGAAAAGCAGTCCCCACTGCAGGAGGGTTGGTCCGAGAGCCTATTCTTCTTATTACACTGGGTCTATAGATGGATTATAGGCTTAAAACTTGAGTTAGATCCTGAAGATTTGTTTCTAGCATGGAATCCATTTCAAGAAATTTGGGGTTGCAGCTCTGATATCTGTGCTCAGAAAGACTCAGAGCACTCTTGTAGCTGTAATACTAGCCTTTGGAGAGAGGACAAGGGTAAGAATGCGAAGTGATAATGAAAACATATGTTTTGTTTATATGAAATATGACCTTTCCATCAGGATGAATGCTTCTGAGATTACATCAAATAACAGAAACCCAGGAATTAACTCCCTGAGGTAAAAAGAGTAGTACACAGGGTGCTAATTATTTTGTAAGAGACCTTTTCAGTTGCCTCAAATCAACACCATCAATTGGCAGGTGGGACAACTTGTCACATTTAAGGTCCAGGCAGCAGAAGATGGACTAGTGATGGCTTGCTTGTGGTGGAGTAGGTGCTTCAGAATGCATTAGTGAGGCAAAGGCTCTAGGGGAGTCAGGTAAATGAACAAAAACTATAGCAAAGATGCCACTAAAGGCAGAGTTGGAACCTGGCTCAACAGACTGGTAAATGGACCTGTAAATGAAAGCAACATGGTACAAAGAGAATGGTTGGAACTGGATGGAAGCAAGAATGGTCTGAAAGAAGGTAATGAGGGGTGAAATAATGAAAGTAGAAGATGAAAACCAAAGCTAGGGCAATTGGTTTAGTTCCAAGGGTGGAAAGGTGTCATGATTTTTAAGTTGTACTTGTTTGGTTTTGGAAGTGAAATGACAGTGAGAAAGGAGACATGCTGACAGTCCTCAAATACTGGAAAAGTGACAAAAATAGAACAGGAATTATCATATTCTTACATGGAAAAAAGAAGCAGTGGACACAAGCTGAAGGGACATTGATATTAATACAAACTTTTAATTGACAGATGATCTGGGCATGATGTGATCCTCCATCACTGGATATCTTTAAGAATAAGTGAGAGAAATTATTTTTGGATCATATAGGTATAATGATACCTTTATGTAATCCCAGGGTGAAAACTAGCTGCTCCCTGCTCTGGAACCCTCATTCAGTTAATCCCTGTGTTGATGACAGCTAGAATTCATTAGAATCACTGCGGGTATTCTAATATCATAGCAAAAGAAAATCCTGGTCTTAAGAAAAAATTACATTTAGGTCCCTACTACCAAAAAGACATTGGATTTTGCCCACAGTGATTAGTAGCTGGAAAGTTTTATTATACTGTAGAAATATTGATCCTCATGGGCCAAATTCTGAAGCAGTCAGGTCAGCCAAAAGTCACAGAGAAATCAAATGTGATTTTACCTCAAAACAAAGCCATTGAAACCAGAAGCTGAAGTGTCTCAGTGAGTTATGTTAATAAACGATTATGCTAAGAACTTGGTGCACTCTAAAGCACAAATACAGGTTGAGCAGTGACTGGATTGAAAGCAGCCTTGGGGAGAAAGATCTGGGGGTGCCGGCTGACAGGAAGCTCAACATGTGCACTCGCAGCCCAGAAAGCCAACTGTATCCTGGGCTGCACCAAAAGGAGCGTGACGAGCAGGTCGAAGGTGATCCTGCCCCTCCGCTCCGGCAAGACCCCACCTGGAATTCTGCATTCAGCTCTGAGGCCCTCAACACAAGATGGTGAGTCCAGAGGAGGGCCATGAAGATTATTAGAGTATGGAGACAGGCTGAGAGAGTTGAGCTTGTTCAGCCTGGAGAAGAGAAGGCTCTAGGAAAACCTTAGAACAGCTTCCAGCGCCTAAAGGGAACCTACAAGAAATCTGGAGAGGGACTTTTGACAGGGGCATGGAGGAACAGAGTAGGATGCAATGGCTTTAAACTGAAAGAGGGTAGATCTAAATTAGAGACTGGGAAAATATTCTCTATGGTGAGAAATATTCTCGAGTGATGAGACACTGGAACAGGTTACCCAGAGAAGCTGCGGCTGCCCCATCCCTGGAAGTGCCTGACAATCAGCGCCCCTTGCTCTCACTGGGAGTGGATGGGGGGAGTCCCTGAAGGAACCCTCTTCTCTGAAGAGATGTGGGGACCCCTGGCGGCCGCCCCCCTGTCTTCGTCGCGACAGGACGAAGGGCCAAGAGCTGCACCCTCACACAAACGGGAGCCACCGCTGGCGGGAGTTAATCATTAAGTTCCCAGTAGATCAGCTCCGGACAGGCTCCTCTGAACCTCCTGGGCTTCCCAGCCATGCCCCGTCCCCTCCCGGCCAGGTGAGAGCAGCCCGACTGAGCACCACGGCGGGCGCGGAGACGGGAGGCAGGGACAGGCAGGGGCACGCAGAGCTCCCCGCTGCCTCTCGTCAGTGACAGAATCCCCGGACAAGCCCTCTCCGCGAGCACGGGTGAGCAGCCGTGAGGAGGGAGCGGCGCCCGCAGGTTGCCTCTGCCGGCTCAGGAGACCCCTGCTCCTTAAGGCCGCTGTCTCGCCGTCCCCTCCTGCCGCCCATGAGGCTGAGCGGACGGAGCTGAAGAGCATGGCCAAGGGACCCGAGCAAGAGGACGCCTTTTTGCACCTCCCTGCCGCGCAGGCTGTGCCCTCCGCCGAGCAGGACGAGTGCTACTCGGGCTTTCTGCCCTACGCCGAGGAGCGGCTGTGTGCCGAGGGCGCCGAGAGGGGGCTCCCAGAGCCTGCCCTGCCAGCCGGCATCAAGGCAGGTACGAGGTGGGGTGCCGGCAGGTCGGCAGGTCGCTTGTGGCAGCCAGCGGGCAGGGCGGGTGCGAGCAGCCGGGGCGAGGCGCGGCGGGCCGGCTACCGAGCCGTCAGTGCTGCTCGGGATCCTGCCTCGGGCGGCTCGGCCCGGCCCCCCCTGCAGCGGCGGCAGGGCGGCCGGTTAAACGGGAGCTACGGGGCCGCAGCCGAGTCGGGAGGAGGCGGCGTGCTGCTGGACAGTAACGATGCTCTTGGATTTCTCTTCTTGCTCATCTGCCGTCGCTCAGAAACACGCTTGAACAGAGAAGCCCTGTCCTCGGAAGAAGAGGATGCAGGCACTCGCTACGGCGCACTGAAAGCTGCGGACCAGAGCCCGTCTGCGAAGAGGAGCGTCGCGCAGATCATGAAGGACAAGAAGAAGCAGACGCAGCTCACCCTGCAATGGTAGGGCTGCCCAGGCGAGCCGCTGCCGCCCTGCCCCGGAGGGATCTTCCTTTAAAAGCCGAGGCTGAGCGGAGGGCTGCGCCTCACAGATCCTTTAGGAATAATTGTAATCTGTGGGTTTGTGGGGTGATGTTTGGTTAGTGGTGAGGTGTTTTTCGAATGAGCTTTGTCTACAAATAAGGACATCCACCCCCAAATTTCTAACAGAGGTTTATCAGTTAACTGAAATCTCTGACAGTCTCAACAGTATGTGGCTATTGATGAAACCTATCGAAAAAAGTGTAGAAAAGAAACATTACTGAAAAATTACTTTTGTGAATGAATGTTTCAATTATCCTATAAGGCCATGGCTGTTAGATTTTCACTGCCTTATAATGTTTACTTTTACATCAGAATCTGCCCTGCATGGAACCTCTAACTTCATTTTATCTGGGCAAAAATAAAAATATAAAATAGCAGGTAAAGTTCTGCAGACATTAACTGATTAATGTTTCTGTTAAAGCATATTTGAAATTAGGAAAGAGTGGTGTTGAATTAAATGGAATTTAGTTATCAAATACAGACTGTAAATCTAGATTCCCCCCCCCCCAACTGAAAAATGAGAGTAATCCAAATTACTCAATTTCATAGTCTAATTTACATCTGATTTAGAGCATAATTTGTAAGGATTTGGGTCTGATGATTCAGCGCAAAACTATTCCATGCAAGACATTTACTACACAATATTTTCTCACAGATTTGTGTAATTTGAGAAAGAAATAGGCTGCACATCATCCCAGGAGTAGCAAATAATGTAAACTGATAAAGAAACAGGACAACAATGAAATACCCAGCTGTTACCAAAAGTTCAGTTCAAGTGAAGACAGCCTGTTTTTCACTTCAGTTTCTAAAATTTTGCTGTAATAACCATCACTAGGCACTTATATTCTGTAAACTGATTCAGAAGCTACATAAAAAAGGCACTCCTTTCAGAAAAAGCCAGTTCTTTCCTTTTCAGTACGTTTTGGGCAAAAAATGGTTTCAGGTCCAGAGAGGACATTAAAAAGCAAGAGTAGGAAAAGAAGATGTGTTAGCACAGGTGTTAAAAATACAATGGGGCAGAAGATGCAAGTCCAAGCCCCTGAACTATTAAAATGACAGACTTAAATCTTTCATAGTCTACTTACTGCTCTTATTTTCAGAGCAAAGCTGGCTCTTCCATGATGATAATTTCTATAAAACAAAAAGTTCAAACATTGAAAAAGATTCATTAAGAAAGGGGGCTTGGGCCCAGGTTTCCCGTAGCATAAGCACCAAGAGTAGAGTTAGTCTGTAGCATCTGTCTTGTTCAGGAGACACTTATTTGTGTGTTTTCATGGAATTTTTCAGTAAAAGTAAAAAAGAGGAGGGCAGTATCAAAATCCATCAGAAAAAAAAAGACCAGGAGACATGGAATGTTGCTTCTTACTCTGACAGTTTCTTTCTCTGTACAGGTTGGAAGAAAACTACATTGTCTGTGAAGGAGTTTGTTTACCAAGATGCATTCTATATGCGCATTATTTAGACTTCTGCAGAAAAGAGAAGCTGGAACCTGCATGCGCTGCAACTTTTGGAAAGGTAAAGAGTAAATGCCTTCATAATTTACTGTATTAATACTTTGATGGAATCGTAATTTAGCACACCTCTGTCGAAGTTGCTCTCAAATTCACGTTTTCTGCACACAAGCAATCAGACTACATTGTTTCGTATGACAGGATTTTGTGACATCAGATTTAGGAAACTGTGACTCCCTTTCAATTATTGCTATTTCATACAAACAAAGACATTCTCTCTGAGAGATTTTTCTTTTCCTTTTTGATGATGATGTTAATAGGATTCTTTCCACAAAACCAGATTTGGCATGGAGGACACTTTTAATTATACTAAATGCGGCGTATAGTGAAGTGAGATGTAACACAAGAAGCAATACAAGAAGAGGAATAAAAATTAATAACACAGAGAGCTCCTGAATGAAAAACTGTTGATTCATCTTCTTTTCTACCCTTCTTTACAATTAATCCTAAAATCATTTAATGAAAGGGAGATGTGAACTCTCCAAATTAAATTCTCAGTAGTTAGTGAAACAGGAAACCAAAAATGCTTCAAGGATCATCTTTTGTTAAGCAGTACTGATCTAGTCATTGTTCATACATAGCAAAATGCAGAAATTAAATTAAATAATAATGGGGTTTAAATCCAGTCCATAAAATGTTCACTTACTAATTTTTTTCTCTTGAATTGGATACGCTGAGAAAGTGTCTGATTTCCATTGCAGTTTCAGTATAAATGTGGAAGACAATAGCTTTCCATATAAACATTTTTATGACAGTGATCTGTCTCTTAGATATACCTTACATCTATCTCTATCGCTGAATTACTTTTTCGCTTAATAAAACTTTTGCCTTGAACATCATTCTTCACAGGAAGAGTAGGATGGTTTTAGGGTGCTAATCTCAATTTCAGGACTACAGTGACAGAATGTTTTGCATGACTTGGATTAAATCACTTACCATTAATTCTTTATGTACAACATAGAGCTAAAGGAAAAGATCATAGGGTTTTAGTGAGCATAAATAAGCTTAAGACTGTCCAACACTTTGCTAGTCGATGACAGAGAAGTACCTGTGAGACAACTGTTTGCTTGCTTTAACCTTCAGATCACACTTTCCAACTGAAAAATAATTTTATTTTTAGTTGTTTGACTGTAAACCGAATAGCTAGAGGGCAGACCTTCCCCTGGTGTTGTTTAGGTCTCTGAAGCAAAAGGTAAAGTTGCACTTTAGGGACCTGAAGGGAGCAGGATCCTGGTGAAAAAAACTAGATTTTAAACTATAGAAGTGAAAATGGAAGGGAAGAACAGCTGGGAAGGGTAGAAAGAAGTTTATGGGTGGGGAGTCTGGAGATACATAGCAAGAGGGAAAAAGGATGAAAGGACCCTTGCAGTGTAAAAACATGGAATCATAGAACTATAGAATCAACTAGGTTGGAAAAGACCTTTAATATCATCCAACCATAACCCCAGGACTGCCAAGACCACCACTACACCATGTCACTGAGGACATCATCTACGCAGTTTTTGAACACTTCCAGAGGTGGTGATTCCACCACTGTGCTGGGCAGCCTGTTTGAATGCCTGAGCACCTTCTCTGTGAAAAAATTTTTTCTAATATCTAACCTAAGCCTCCCCTGGTTCATCATGAGGTCTTTACCTCTTGTCCTATTGCTTGTTACTTGGGAGAAAATATTGACCCTCAGCTCACTACAACCTCCTTTCAGGTAGTTGTTGAGAGTGATAAAGTCCTCCCTGAGCCTTCTCTTCTCCAGACTAAACAACCCCAGTCCCTTCAGCCGCTCCTCATAAGACGGATCCACCAGACCTTTCTCCAGCTTTGTTGACCATCTCTGGACCCACCTCAGCACCTCAATATCTCTCCTGCAGTGAGGGGCCCAGAACTGAACACAGCATTTGAGGTGCAGCCTCCCCAGTGCCTTGTGCAGCATGATGATCACTGTCTTGGCCCTGCTGGCCGCACTATTTCTGATACAGGCCAGGATGCTGCTGGCCTTCTTGGCCACCTGGGCACAAACTAGCTCAGTCAGCTGTCAGTCAGCACCCCAAACCCTTTTTCTGCTGAGCAGCTTTCCAGCCACTCTTCCTCAAGCCTGTAGTGTTGCATACTTAATTATTTCTGTTGTGATGTGTCACAAGTATTTACTCATAGGCTACATTGCACCATATATTAACACTACTATTATTCTATGAACGGATTGCTAAGAAAGCATAACAGTGTTGGAAATTAACACAGCTTTTTTCTCTTTAGACCATTCGCCAGAAATTCCCTCTCCTTACCACGCGGCGGCTTGGAACAAGGGGCCATTCAAAGTAAGGAGCACTTCATCTGTGTATCCACTAACAGAATTCATTCTATAAGTGACGTGTTTCCATGTTTCCACTATATATAATTAGTATAGCATATCCTGACGGGTATGGGGGTTTCATTCAGACGACAAGCTGCAAATGAAACGTTCAGCGATGAAACTGATCGAATTATGAAAACATTACTTCAGGCGTAGCTTCTAAAATTAAATTGATTAAGCTTCTGAACCTTGTCATTATATTTATAGAACCATGCATTTACTGCAAATTTTCTTTGCCTTTTGCAAACCTAACAACTTTCTTTGTCTTCCTTACATAACTATATGGATTAAATTAAAGATACTAGGAAAAAAACTTTGCCTTAAATTGAGAAGAAGGAACACATCTGGTCTATGTTGTGGGAATTCATAAAATCTCTGAAAAGTATGCACCTATAGTGCTGTTTTTTCATAAATAATGTATAGAGTTAATTCGAATATTTGATCTGTGGAATATTAGGCTGTAGGAATTGATCACAGATAATTATATATCACCTGTGGTGATATTTGTATTAGTTCTGACATTATGCTTTTGGTAACGGGAAACCAGTGGTGAACAGTGGTAACAACATATTGGCTTACATCTAACCTCCCTTCTACGTCCTGATATCAAGACTGCTGAGGAAAGACTGATGAATTGTCCCCAGTCTGATTTTGTCTTTTTAACAGAGGAATGCTACTTATAACGAAATGAAAAAACTGCCTAGTGTGTTGACTTAGGAATGCAGGGAAGTCAAAACAATGCTCTAGGATGTTGCTAGAGTCAAGCTATGAGTTAGGCAATTCTAAGAAAACTTCTGTCCCTGTTTGAGGAGTTACAATTCAACAGTTCTCTGTATTGCCTGAAACCAACTCTAGCTCTGAGATTTTCTGAGTGTTGTGCTTTAAACTGTTATTTCAGTGTTTATTAATATATAGTTTAAAAAAAAAATATTTAAACCTAAATAATGTGCTGGCACCATTCAACATAAAATAGGGCTAGTTAAATAATTTTCCCCTTTTAAAGTAACCTACAGAAACATGATGGTTCTCAATTCCAAATAACATTTAGACCAGATCCAGATCTGTGTATTTCTATTTGTTTCAGAATAGATTCTCCAAGAAATAAGTTATTTCTATAAGGAGCAAATTAAGATAGATACTGTGTTCAGCTTTCAGTGTAAACACAGAAATTGAACATTTATTATTAATGTAAATAGTTTAGGAGATGCATACCTTTAAACATGTGAGTAGCACTAGGATTTTTCTCATGCTTAAAATTAAAAATATTCTTATGTACTTACTGAATAAGATTCATGAAACCATCCTTGACTTATAGAAGAAAGCACAGAGGAATGATGGTTTGCTGAAACAAAATTAAACTCCAGAAAATTAGCAAAGCATTTCGCTAATGAATAAGATAGAGAACCAGAATTACTGGCAGAGATACTCAAATCATTCTGTTTGTTTGGGGAAATTATTTTGAATGACTTAGCCTTGAAAGACAAAGTTATTATCGTCTCTTAGTAATTTACAAGCAAAACTCAAAACGAAAGGAGACTGAAAGTAAAAAAAAAATACAAGGCTGTGGTTTTTTATCCCCAGTGCTTTGCAATATACAATGAAAGTCTGAAAGAGTCATTGTTTTACTTTCATAATTTTGGGAGGCTAATTCATGTGGTTATGCTTGGTTTTCTTTCTGCCTTAGAACCATAAGAAACAGCCAGTTTATTTCAATGTAGTTTTGCTAAAGAATGCACTGGAGATGTTATTTGTGAATTTTAAGGTTTGTTGCAGTATAAATGAAGGTGGGGGAGAATTTCAATTTCCAATTTTTACAAAGGCATTCTATTTCCTGGGTATGTCTCAAATATGTATTTTAAGTAGTCATTAATTAAAATAAAATTCAAAGGAAATAAAGCCTGCATAGAATATTTTTCCTTTCTTAACTGAGGACAGTTTTTGTCACAGTCTTACAAATTCATAATCCATTGATTTTTTTCAAGACAGAGTACATGATCTGCATTGTATAGAGAAAAACTGGAACTGCAGTTAACTTCTATAGGTGAATAGAGGGGTTTTGGGGAAAGTTGCTATTAGAAAGGTTATTTATAGGAGAAAAGAGGGATTTCATGTGTTGTCACCTGTGGTGAAGTTTAGCTATTGTTATGGGCATAAACTCATGTAGATTTAGCTTTGCAGATGGACATTTGCTGCTGGTGTTGTGTTTAAGATTTTAGGATATCTGGTACAATCTGTGCAGGAATATTTGACAACCTACTAATTCCTCAATGCATTGATTAAGTCTTACTCAGGTTCACAACCAGACATATTTGAAGAACCACTTTCAAGTTATAGTGAATGAGGTATTACAAGAGGGAAAGTCTCCCAAATGCTCATCATAGTTTTGTTCTGACATATCTAATGAATTGATAACCAGGATTCAGTCATGACCCAAACTTCCAAACATATCACGTGTCTGCATATTTAAAAAGTGTTGCAAGTCAACCTCTATTAAGTAAAGGAACATATTTAAAATCTCGGTTTTGACATGGAAATCTAGCTACAAAATTAATTGTTTTGGAACATGTGTCACTATATTCCTCTTATCTCTAAGACATTTAACATTATTAGCATGGAAATGCCTCATGCCCAACAATTCTTCAGCAAATCCCATATCTCTATTGAACTTGGTGGTATTATGTGCCATATTTTCATATAGATTAACTGTTCTTGAACAATTTCCTTAAAGGGATGAGGCATTGGCAGGTTTTGTTTGAACATCTGGCATTTGTTTTTCCCTTTTTTTTTTATCATCTGAGTTTTCCTCAGAGACTTTTCCTCTTCAATTCTCATTTCCACTAAGATACATTAACATTGTTATTGCTTTGTAAAAAAAGGACCTCATAAAAGGCACAAGTAACAATATCTCCAGTTCATAGACTGAATAGATCAGCAAGCAGTCATAGAGAAGTGGCAGTATAAATAATGGTATCTGATTATCCATTTATCTATCTCTGATGTTGTGAGCCATATTCACCTCAGAACCACAGACTCACTGAGCAGCAAATTCATTTCTGCTTTCACCAGGTAGCAGTTAGTAACATAAATCTGATTTCAGAAGTACTTAAATTAAATTAATAAACAAGTTAAGGGACTATTCATCAGTTCCAGAAAATGACTAGTTATCCTCTGCTTTTATGTCAACTTGGACTCTAAATGGTTTAAGCTGTTTGTGTGGAACAAAGCAGGGTTACTGAGACTGATGAGAGACACTTCTTACTAGCAACTAAATCCTAATTTTTAAGCATGGTAGTGTAGTGACATTGTTTTGCTTCTCTTGTTGATATATTATTTCAATATAATGTTAGTATGAGCAGTAATAGTAATATCATCCATGACAGTGAGGATTTCATATGGCATTGCCTAGGTGCTCTGATCATTGTCCAGGGCTCTACTGCACCAGATGCTGCAAAAGCATGGGAGGAAAAAGACAATTCCTCTCCAACAGAATCACTATTCTTTTAATATATATATATACATACACATATATATATAAAGGAAAGAAATGCATTACTGGGCACTTCATGTACACAACACAGTAATGTATTGATAGAGCCTGGCTGCGGTCAGAAATCAAAAAAAATCAGTTCCTTTTCCATCATCTTCAAGGTGACAGAAATAGGTTTTCTCCCACACCAAAACAAAGCCATGTTATTTCAGGCATTCTCATGAGCATGGATTGGGTTTGAGAAAGAAATTCTGCTCTTTGGTGTGGGATACAAGTTCTGGTTTAAGATGTGAGACATACAAATGTTAGTTCCTCCTCTGATTCCAAGCAGCATTTGTCATCTCCAGTTCTGAGCAAAGAAGGGACTTAAAAAGAGGTCCTAAAGTTTGAATCTAGAGTCTCTCTCCCTGTGTTTACATCCAACAGCCTATTTGTACCAAAGTGTCAGTACCAAAACACTCATTAAAACATTTGACAAAGAAGGTACAACACACTGGACACATTTTTTTTTAATTAAGTTCATTCATTGCATGCTCATGCTAATCACTCCAGATTGCCGATTGTAGCAGAAGTTTTCTATATTCCTGCTAAGTGGAGGATGATCCAGCATGATAAATACTGCAAACTGCTCTCTTAGATTAGTATTTCATATGCAACAGTTATCTGTGCAGTAGGTTCTGAATGCACCTTTTTGCATAGGTAATATTGGACATACGGTGATCACTGCTAGAATTCAGTTATAGCCTGCCTGTTACAGGGGTTACCTGGAGCAGCTATTTGGGAAACTTACTGCTCAGTCCTTACACACAGGAGACTCTTTGAGCTCAAGTTACAATTTAATTTCTTTGTAGACTTTGATCAATGATGAATCTTAGCTTTTATCCATCATGTCTGAAAACTATTATCTTATTTATTAGGAGTGATTTAGTGGGTTAATAAAACTGATATGGCAGCTGGCCCTGTGATAACAAGTTATTGCAAGTCCCTGAACAGCTTAAGCCTATCATTTCCTTATCAGCTATCATTTGTGTGAGTGTATGCTAAAATCAGGGCTACTAGTTGTGTAGGAACATATGTTACAACAAACCGCTGAAATTAAAAGAGGAAAGCAGTTCAGCTTGTTTTTCAAATGCTTTGTTACAAAAATTGAGAGTAAGTGACTTGTGATGACTCGTTTCATTTTGTTAATTATATAAAAGCAATATAAATAGTAAAATACATATATACTGTACATACACATATAAATATGCATATAAAGACACAGAAAGAAGTTACCTGAAATTGCAGATTAAGGATGTTATTAGTGTGTCTGGGATGGGTATACTCACCTCTCAACAGGGAGCCCAGAATAAGCCATTCAGGAAACAACTTTGTCTTCTAAGAGAATAAAAATCTTTGCAACTTATTACTCTATAAAGTATGTCTGAAAGAGCTTGAAATTATTTTATATTTCTTTTTTCATTGCTTCTGTGTCATGATTAGAAAGCTGTATTGTTTACTAAAAATTCAACTACACAAATAGCTGAAGGAAATCAGAATGGTAACTGCTATGTCTTGATTCACACAGAATAGGAACTGAAAATGTCTATTCTCCGTTACAAAATGTCACAACAGTAAATTCTGATATGCTGGAGGAGGAACAAGTGTATTGTCTACCACTCACTGGAAACCTGAAAATCCAAATCATACAACAGTTCCTGTTTCTAGCCCAAATAAGTTAATGTTGAATTAGATATTGAATAATCTACATACTGAATGCTAACTTTGTAAGGAAGTAATGCTTTTCCTTGTCTCTGTCCACTCCAACTTTAGCAGAAGGGTACTCCAAGATTCTAGTGAAAGGATGGAGTTTTAGTTTTAGAATTTTAAAAAAGGCATGCAGTTAAAACTAAGATTTAGGGTGTTGGCAACTGCGTGCTTACATGACCAATGACAATAGTGCAGACAGCATTGCTAAGAAGTAGTCACATCTGTGTTTTGGTTTTCTTCCTGTTCAGTGCACCAGCTTTGCAATGCCAAGATGAAGTAAATGCTTTTATTTGAAAGAATCCACACATGTATATTTTCAATACCTCTTGTGTCACATGTAAAATTGTTTAATTTTCATGAAAGAAGAAAAAATGTTGATGCCTGCAGCATTTGTATTAGAACTCTGACAAATATTAGGAATTTCCAAATCTGTGTCTTTGGCCCAAGTCTATCTGTTTAATACTCTAAACCGAAAGTGGTGGTTGAAAATCTTCAGGACTTTAGCTCACAATACAGATGACAGAGTACTATATGAGAACCAGAGGACAGCAGTCTAGTAGTAGGGCATTTAATAAAAGGTCCCATTGGCGTTCTAAACCACATTGAGGTGTTTCTTTGCTTTGAGTAGTCAACTCTGACTTTAATGGGGAAAAAAGGGAACTGGTATGAGCACACGGTCCTATGTCTGAGCTTCTGAGTATTAGTGTGTCAGTTCACCTCATTACCATCCCTCAGAAAAATACAGTTATTTGCAAAAAAATTGACAGTACAGATGCAGGGGAGAAACTCTTTGCCTTCCTATGGGCCACCAAGTGCCACTGCAATCTACTGGTATTATGTTGACGACTCTGTTTCAGGCAAAGAGTAAAAGCTATGATATTCAACAGCAGACACTTTCTATTCACATTTCTTGGCTGTAAAATTCTGATTGCACACAACAGACTGTCCAGAAATAGAATGACTATTTCAGCTGAGATTTTCATAGTTGCCTAGGATAAGCAAATATATATCACCCAAATGAACATTTTCTTAAGTACCTTTTATATCTAATGGCTTTAGTCAGTTTTGCAAATATAAGCATTTGAGGGTTTTGTTCTTCTGTGTGACTGTCCCATACAGGAACAAACAGTAAAACTGTAGTTTCTTTTAATGGGCATTGCCCAGAACAGCAGAGATGAGCTGCAAACTTTTGTTTATGTGTTCTATGACAATTTGTTGGGGGCTTCGTGTCATAAGAGTGAATTTCTTCAAGCTTTTGAGAAGTTTCAGTGGAATTCGCATGATGCAATGTACTTGAACTGCAAGTGTTACTTTGAAGCAGTTCAGCTAAACCAGCTGCCACCCTGTTTTCAAGCTAACTTCAGTAAAACCCAAAAGAGTCTGAGTATACTGTCCATAACATTCTTAGACAAATTTGGTTTAACACAATCAGTTTTTAAATCTATTGAATGGAATTTTTAAGACAGGGCCTATCACCTGTGATAGATGAACTCAAGCAAACTTTGGTATGACTGGTAAAGAAAGAGCTGCCCCCAGCTTGCTCTCCTGCCCTTCTCCTGAAGGTCAATTCTTTTGTAGCAAAAGCACTGGAAAGCAGTAAGCATCTACTGCATAGCTGTTTTCCTTAGCACCAACCCACCTTTTTTTAGTGTCTTTGGTTAAGGTGGTGAGCTCAGCGCTGCAGAGCCTGAGCAATAAACATGTTTCCTTCTGCCATCTGTATTTGGGATCAGTGATCTTCAGGAGAGCAGCAAGGAAGACAAATGTGGATGAGAACTGCTTAAGTGGCTAAAAAATTCAGAGTCAATCAGCCTACAAGCTGAAAGAAGAATGAGTAAATGGCAAGTTAGCACTTTAATTCAGGAGGCTATACACTATCGGGTACACTGGTGAGTTATTTTCAGCTGCGAAGTGCTCTGCAGGACTGTCTAAATATAACAGTGGCAAGCCAGAGAAAATAAACCTGTAAATGAAACCCAGCACTTTTTCAATAAATAAAATAAAACAAGGGAGAAAGCACATTAGGGAAAAAGAGATGCAACATGTTTCTGGGAGATTTGCTATTCCAGTTACATTCTCGTAAGAGAGAAGTGCTTCAAATTTAAAGAAGATCCTAAACCTGAATTTTGGATCAAATCATGACAATACTGTTTTCTGTGAGACCAGATTGTTTTTCATGTCAGTGAAAGGAATTGGTAGATACTGTTAAGAAAAGCTTTCAGAAAGCATTGAAAATCAATTTGACAATTTGCTTTACTTGATATATCACTCATAAGCACTCCTTTTTCCCCCCCCCAGGTATCACTATTATGGAATTGGCATTAAAGAAAGCAGTGCATACTACCACTCTGTGTATTCTGGTAAAGGCTTAACCAGGTACGGTAACATAAGACTGAGACTTAGTGAAGTTCTAACTTTAACCTTTCCTTAGGAAGGTATCTGTAGGACACTAATTTTTGTCGATACCAGAACTAGTATTGCTGCATAACTCAGTGTCTGGTATTTCTATATGTAAGTAGCAGTTTGCTCCCTGAAGACACTGATTTTGTTTTAACAGGTTGATACAGACATTTTGGTAGTGACTTCCAGTATGGCCTCTCCATAGTCAGTGTAGATCTGCACCAACTTATAACAGCAACATATTTGTTCAATTTTGTGTGAGGCATCAAAACACCATTTCCAGAACACTTGTATCATATTGTTTGCTTTTGTGTCACCCTCTGAGTTCTTTCCCCAGGACAACTTTCCATTATGAAATGTCTGTAGAATGGTGTGAAGCTGACACCTGCGGGGCAGGAGGGAGGGGTCAGTGTAGATTAATATTTACAGGTCCTTTGACTAGCTAATATCAGTTTAAACCTAACCCAGGAAGCTCTAATTATATTTATTTAAGGGACAGCTAGCAGGATCAATACGTTACGATAGCTGCCTGTTGGTTTGCCAAAGATTAATAGTTTGTAAAACAAATGTCTCTGTTCACATATGGCTTGAACGATGGCTTTCATTGTCTACGACAGTGTGTCTGTATTAAGTGGGGATTCTGAGAAAAGAAAGGGATAAATGAGTTTATGATTACATATAGAAAATTCAGCTGCTGGCAGATTTAGATTATATCCAAAGAGACTTTTTCCAAACAATGCAACAAGTGTAAAAATTGTTTGCCAATGATGCTTAAAATGACGGATCTCTCCACTGATGAATTTAAGGTGTAATAGACTGGAATATGCCATTTCCTTGTCCTGTGTTTCTCCAGAGCTGTGGAGGTGTTGCTGGTACACAATGAGATGAGGTTCTTTAATAATACAGAGTTATCTTGAACAAATTGCTCATTTAATTGGCTAAAAGTTATTTTCATTTAAGGGAATATAATCACTCTTAGCCATTAGTTTTATGTCAGCCAGTGCCCTTTTTGTGTAAAGCTCTGTCTTTGCAGAATCTAGCAACAGTGAATACAAAGAAAGTGGAGGTGCTACAAAATTCACCACAGCTGCATTTCCAACAGTATACACTCACATAAAGATGGCATAGATACTCTCTAAGATTTTCAGGAGTACTCACTAGATTCACTAGTTAGGAACCTTGTCTTCATGTAGGAATTGTGCTCTCATGTATGAGAAGTTGAATTTTCCAGGTCCATCACTGAAATTGACTCCCAACTGATTTAGAACAGAAGCTCAAATGCTCATTTTGCAGTTTGGCTGGATTTTTCTGTGTGAAGAGAATGATGCAGTAGCCTGGGGTTAAGAACAATCTTCTAGGTAAGGAAAGAGTCAGGCAGTGTAGGGATTCAAAATTGAGAGTGAATCTCCCAGTTGCTGGCTGCTGTAGATAAGGATCTGCCATAAAATCTCTCCTTTGATGTCTATTCTGGTAGGTGAGCTATACATATGGTTCCTGGATTAATCCTGGGAGAGAATTAGGCAGTGAAAATATAAGGGTTGATAGTGGTATTAGACCACACTATGTCCGTGCACAAATATAGGCATATGGAGGCTTACATGTTAGATGGCAGCCTGTGAGAAGATTAGAAGGGGCAATGGGGCTCACTTTAGATGCCTGAATATAGGCCTCTACTGCTATTTCAAACTAAATTTTTATTTGTGTATTAATATTTAGGTAATAGAGCTGAGTACAATAGTCCTTAAATGCAGGGTTGCAGATGCTTGAATCCTGAAATTCCACTGTAAATTTGACCTCCCAGTTCATTTAAAGATCAAGCCTTGCACTGTAAAAGGAGCATACCAAAAATCATTAGTATCCACAGCACTGTGTGAAGGGTAGCATTAGGTAGCAATTAAGGCTCTGAAGGAACAATGTTAACAGATGCTGCCTCATGTTTTTGCTGTTCATTCTGTGTACATTTTGTTGCACATGTGGAAATCCACTGTCCATAACAAATGCATTAGCTATGAAGGTAATAAGCCCCGTGTTGTAACTCACTGAGTTATGCCTTCTTTCATACTTACCTATCAACAGCCAATGGAATTCTGCAGGTAACATGTGCTGGATCATCACATGATGGGAGCGATCAGGAACCTGTGCCTGGCCTGGGTGTGATAACTGCCCAGCCTCTGGTTTTCTGTCCTGCCAGCAAAGCATCTCAACAGCCTGAAATCACAATATTGCTGCTAATAATTATAAGACTTGATGTTGCCCGTAGTATCTTGTCAGTTGGCAGCTAGTGAAACAGAAAATGACAGTAATCAAACAACATTTATCATTATACTGATCCATTAGAACCTCTCTAATTACACATTGTCTGGTTTAGTAATTATAATTTAAAAACTGTGCTTTCTAATTTTTGCACTGAAGAGTTGCCTCATTGTCCAATGACTTCACTGGGAATCTCTCAATTGGACCCTTAATAGGACATACACTATACTGCAATACATTTTTGCCAATTAATGAATCTTTGATCTCAGAAATGCATTTCATCTGTATCCAAATAATGCTGTGGTGATAAAGAACAGAAAATCACTATGATTTCTTAGTTTTCCTAAGAAAAGTAAATAATAGATATATTTTTTTCTACTTCTAATTTCCTACCAGCTGTATCAAAGATTTTTTTGTATTTCCTGGTAAAGACCTTAAGGACTCACACCTATGCTTCCCTTTTGCTATTTATGAAGCTGCAAAGATCCAAAGAAAAATCTGAAACTCTGTTTTATACTTTACTGTTTAGTCAGTGATCCGAATCATCATGTTTTAGAAGTAGGTGTCCTGACATCCTCAGGCATTTGCAAATCAACAGAAGTTAAAAAAACCCAACAAAACAACATGATTCTTATTGTAACTACATTCTGAGGAATGTGATAATTTTTCTAATTGCTCTATTTTATATGTATTTATATCTACAAACTCTAAAAATGTTCCTCTTATGAAAAAAATCACCAAATGTTTTTATTTTCAAAGGTTCTCTGGAAGCAAGTTAAAGAACGAGGTAAGTGTTTCAGTTTGTTTCCTTTCACTTCTGTTATAAATGAAATATTATATGATCTGTGGTTTTCATTTCTTTAAAAATTACAACAGCATTTTCATTGAAGGTTGGACTGTGTGACATCTCTTTTTCATGAGCTTAGTGTTTGCTCCTCTGAATATTCAAAGAAAAGTAAGATTGGAAGGCACCTTCTGGGGTTCCAGTTCTGATCCAGTTCTGATCCTCATAATCACGGACGTTCATAATAGACCCTCTTAAGCAAAGGATCCAGCTCTATTTTAATTTTTTTGTATCCATAACTTTGGGTTTTTCATAATCTCATTTATCTGATTGGAAGCCAAAAGGTGGGTTTTTTTAATAAGCAGAATTATATACTTCTTGGTCAGGATTGTCTGTCTCTATCTTTTGGTTTTGGTGACATTTTCTTGTGATATGTCTTTTCACTGCTTTAACTTGCTAGATGGAGCAAGCAATACTTTTAGGCACCTCTGATCAGCCTTATAGCCTTTTGCTCTACTTGTTCCCATTTGAATATCTTTATAGAAAAAAAATAAAATGGCATATCTTCAATTTCTATTAGATATTTGCCTTCTGATGAACTCTAGAACTGTGGGGTTTTTTTGTTCTGATTTTGTTTGTTGGGTTTTCTGTGGTGGTTTTGTTTTTTCTTTTTTTTTTTTCTCCCACATGTAAACTACATTTTCACTACTGTATGCTCTGATATAGTCACTGTCACTCTGATTGCATTCAGACTACAGAATTATGGATTATTGTACATTTGGGTTAAGAATTGCTCCCAGGAATTTGCTTTGACACTGAGTTTAACTGGCATGGCATAGCCTACATGCAGTATTATTAAACTCCTGTACCTAAAAAACAGCATAAGGACATCTCATCCACATTGCCACAGAGAAAAGTCCCTAGGGTGCTGGTATTTTTGAGGCATTACTAGGAATTGTTTGGGAGACAGCTAATTGGCACAGGCCAAAAAATGCCAGGAGCCATTCTGCATAATACTATTCCATCATTGCCTGGGAATGTGTCCTGACACCATTTAATTTACTAGACTAAATATACCCTCTATGATCAATTGACACACAGAAAGTCTTTCTCCTTTTTCATTTCCAGATAAGCAGCTCCTGGCTGATAGCAGGAATTCTTATTGGTCCCTGAAAGTGTAGCTTTGCTCTATTGATTTTCATCCCATTTATTGCCGTTATCTTAAAGCCATCCAGATCTTTCCACATGACCTCTTGGTCTTCCTCTTTATTGATGATTTCATTAGCTCGTATCAGCCAATTTAGCCTATGAAATATTCAATGAGATCAGCTCCAAGTCTGATCTTTGAAATTCTCCAGTCCCTTTTCAAACAAGTAGTTTCCCTGTCAACACAACTTGTTAACATTTCAGATGGAGTCTCTTTCTTAAACTTTTAACATTCTTGTACTAATCCACATTCTCACCAGCATAACAAATGATTTCCCATGGTGACACCGTGTCAAGTATTTTAGTGAGGTTCAGATAGATTAGATCTGTTGCATTTTCCCCATTCAGGTAATCAGCTATCTTATCAAAAAAAGATAGTGTTATGCCATGTGATATCCCCAGCATATTCAAGAATTCATGAGCACTAGTACAGCTTTCATTCTTTCAGAGTTTTAAGATGGGAAGTGTTTGGCTCCTTTGGCATAAATTATTGCAAATTTACTTTCATCTCTGATATGGCATTCCCAATCTGGTTAGAAAATAACAGTCCCATAAACCTGTTCAATACATTTGTCCTCTCAAAAAAAGAATCACAGAGAATTTGGCAGGTATAAGCAAGAAAGAGTACTATGAGTTTTTGATTGTCAGGCTCTGTGTTGTCTGGAATTATTGAGGCAGGTTTTAAATGAAAAAAAAACAAAATATCTTTCACGGTCAAAACTTTTCTGACAATCTCAGTGTACTGAAGATTAGGCAATGTATTTTCATAAAAGTGAGCAGGTGATATATCCTTATTCATTTGCTTGAAAGTACATGCAATTAGGTATTCTAGAAAGATTTACAGTGATTGCATAAGGTGTAATTCTCAATAGGAACATAAAGATATTGAAAAGATGTTAAAAACACTGATTGTCTAAATATACTGAGTAAATGGCATTTGAATGAACAGTTATTGGGTGCCAGGGACACTGTTTACTTCTGGTATGTTTTATCTCATTTTGTAGTATTCTCTCTGTAGGGGGAGATATTGGCAAATTCTTTTATCTAAACCAGTTAGTGTACCATTAGAGTCTGCACGGTTAATTAGGCAGATAATATTACTGTCATTATCTTAATGCTAAATGGTCATTAGAAACAGATGGTGCTAAATTGAAAGGGCAAGTGGCAGTGGGTTAAAATATTAAGCCTAGAACTGAGGCTCAGTCACTACCATTAGCAAGGTAAAATCATTGCAGATTACTCTCTCTTAAACCTCCCACCAGCATCATTGCCTTCTTTAAAATGAACTAATCCCTCTTAATCAGAACTTTTCATATATTTCATGGGTAATTACATAATAAAATCATTAAGATTACTCTTGTTATTAAAAAAGAAAAAACAAACCTCCTGGTACTGATAGGCAACTATAACACCACAGAAGTATTGACAGGAAGAAGTACTAATGTTTCTACATTTCTTCAATTTCTTTGACTTAGAGTTTTATACATATTTGAATAGCAGATAGGGCAGTCAAAGTGTGTTTACATTATGTATGCTTTGATTCCTTGCTATCTCTTTTGGCAGACATTTCACCCTATAAAAATAGGGAGATATATATATGGTGAATAAGCCAGTTACAGTTATAGTTTTCTGAATGCAGTATTTAAAGAATTTCCCTTGAAACTGGCCTCTAATTCACTCGTCAGCTTTTATAGGAGAATAGTCCCTTTTTGCACACTTTTATATTACTATATACCTATACTATATACTATATACCTATTACTATATATATATATTACTATATACTATTACTATATACTATATACCTATTACTATATACTATATATATTACTATTATTATATACTATATACCTATTATTTCCACTTCAGTGAAATTTGACTGT
>JANRGW010046253.1:0-84326 GCA_024733675.1 Psilopsiagon aymara | reverse complement strand
ATGCAAAGGGGTAGGACAAGGCTGCTCCAAGTACCCTTCAAATGTCTTTTGCATGGTTGTATATCCATCCATTAATATAAAGGGAATCTGCACAGATGTAATGGATTTACCACAGGTATATGCAGAAGGCCCCTCAAGGCTCTGCACACTGCCTTGATATAGGGACTGGGTGGGTTAAAATGGAACCAAAGGTTTCAGCCAAATAGTCTTCTCTGGGTTTGAATGCCGCTCTATGAGAATAAGTACAATTCTATCAGTGAGGACAGAATCATAATACAGAATTTATTGCTTCCCTTGAGAATGAGGGTTTCATCTTAAGTATATCATATGAGAGCTTACTGAGTATAATGTGGTGTGCATTATAAATATAGCATGGTAACACTGTATCACTACAGAACGCTATTGCTCAGCTTTACTATGAAGTAGACTAAATCAGATTCTGTGCAAGTATTAGGTTAGGAGTCTAAATAAGGGTTTATTTACCATATGTTGCTTAGCAGTCAGTGTACACATATACAAGGCAGCTTGTTTTCTCACCCTTCAATCCCATCTCTCCAAAGGTTAGCATTTAATAATTATTCAAGATATATTTTCAATCTGCCACTAGTACAAGATGTGTCTACAATATTTCAGATATCAGAAGCTGAAATGGCTTAAGAGGCTTAAGAACTCTAAGAACTGAAAGAAACTCAGCAGAATTTAGCATAATTCCGGAGGAATTTAACTAGTATCAAGGTCAACATTGTCTGTGTCTCAGCAGTAACTGGAGAGTACTCAATGTCCAGGAATATCATTCTTACTGATATATGAAACTGGGGCTTCATGTCAAGTCTGACACAATCACAAAGAGGTTTATAAGAAATAATTAGGTTGTAAGTGTCCATCGACCCTACTTACCATCACATCCATGACACTGTAACATATTATCAAACTTCATGATAAACTAACTGTTGCCATAGTAAAACAGCAGAAGTCACTATTGCCATGCTATCAGAGCAAGAGCAGAGTGGGGAGAGCAATAATATCTCCACTACTCTAGACCCTTCTGCTAGCAAGATACATATTAAATAAAACTTAGGGTTTTATATCTGCATGAGAGTATAAGCGTCTCCATGAGGGTGTGACAGTCCACACTGTAGAGAAAAGAATCTTTTACTTAAGTTTTTAAGCAGATCAATCCAAGGATTGTAGAATTACTTGAAGTAATGTAGTTTAAAGGCTGCATTTCTCTGAAAACTGCATTTGGTGGAGTTTTGATCTGCCACATATTTGTTTACCTTCCTGAGCTGGAACTCAAGTCTGGATATGCATCAGTATTTTGAAGGACTATCTGAATGTAAATAGTCAGGAATATTGAGAGGTTTGTGAGATAATACGCAACTTAATTTAGTGTGAGTTTCTGGTTTCAGTTGAATCTCTATTGGTTATTTCCATGTTCCTGTTTTTTCCCTTCCATTTCAGGGTGGTTTCACTCGTAAATATTCTCTGAGTTCCAAAACTGGGACTCTCCTCCCAGAGTTTCCAAGTGCTCAACACCTTTTGCTTCAAGGGTGCATTTCTAAAGACAAGGTAAAATGCGAGCTACTTATCTTCTGACTTACAGATCAAAAATTGCCACAAAATGTTTCTTCATATCTTAGCCTTTGAGGTATTGACATGAAAGAGCCAGAAATGTCCATAATCAAACAGAGGTGACTGATTTATAGAGGGGGCAAACCTTTACTAACACCGATTAACTGGCTTTCCACTGGAAAGGTGGTTGAATTATTTACCTATTAACTGACCTAGTATTTTACAAACTGATGGTATGTAAGAATGGGAGAGCAAAACAAACAAATAACTGAGAGTTGTATTCATTCCAAATGTCTTTGGTTTTAAGGTAAATTTTGTTCTGATTAGATCAGAGCAAATAATTCACAACAAATAATTAGATGAACTTTGCTCTTTTTGATTGTTTGAAAAGAGACTGTGAAAATCTGAACATATATTTTTTTTATTTTAATTAGTAAAATTTTATTCCCAAAATCAATACTTAGTATTGCTCATCCTAAAAGTAACTGTTCTGTTAGGAGTATTGCTGGTATATGTTTTATGTCTTTGATTCCTTGCCTGTGTGCTATGTTTGTGTTATTTCTGGTCACATTACAGGCTGCTACATCACTGAACTGTGCCAGAAACTTTTTAATACACATTAAGAACTCTCCAATTTAGCCTCAGTACAGGTCATGATGGTGGCTGTCTTGAGAAATGTTGCTTTAAAGCTTTTTGGTTTATGACACTTTCCTCTTAAGTTTGATCTCTGAAAGTCATGAAGCTGAACAAAAGGAACTGTCTGTAGGACAGAGATCTTAGCTAGAAATCTTACGGTTCCTAAAGAAAACACAAAAATTGGTGTACTCAGCAGTGTGCATCAACTGCTGCTATAGTCTCCATCAATGAATTGTCATCTCTCATATATACAGCATTCTTGTAACATTTAAATCTGAAGAACATTTGAGATTCTATGCAGACCCAACACAGCAGTGTAAGCAAAACTGAATTCCAAAAATGAAGAAAAAGATGCAACTCATTTTATCTTCATTTTTGGGTTGAAGCATTTAATTACTCTGATGTTTGAATCAGATGATGGGAAGGACCAGCAGAGCTTTGCAGGTGACTGTCATGGCAGTCTCATGGAGTTATGAGAAGACTATGGGAGGAGAGATGAATTCGTGTGTATCTCCCACTCCCTCTTTCCTTCCTGCTTTTTCCTTATTCCTTGTTGTCTTGTTTCCTGTTTTCTTTTCTTACCATCTTTCACTTCATTCACCTTATCTGGCTATGGGTTACTGAACCTAAGATATTTAGGTACTTTGGTGAAGAGATCCCATGCATGAAGTTTGATTCTTGCATTAAACTTTTAAGAAATTGCGCTTAACTGAAATCTCTGGGAAAGTAATAAATGTAGCAGCCAGCACTAAAATAGATTGATAATTTCTTTATTTCATGTTTCTGAAAAAATCTTACCCAAACCTTTAACTTCCATCAACCCCTTCAAAAAAAAAAAAAAATCTAGAAAATGTTCTTGAATCTCACACTTTGCCTGTGTTTTTCAAAGATACATAATTACAGAAGCAGATCTGAAAGTCAGTAAGGTCTGTTTTCAAAGAAATCTGTATGCTAAGCCTATTGAAATTAGGTGGTACTAGGTGCATTTGAAACCTAGCATTGGTTTGCCAGAGAAGTTCACAAGCTGTGACAAACTGTCTGTGATTCTGGACCATAAGAATGGTTTTGCTGGCATTTTTTTTTTCCTTAAGATACTTTACAAAATTTCTTGGTTTATAATCTGATACAGATTTTAAAATTTACTACTAGTTTTTACAAAGTCTTGTAATACCTCTGTAGAGTTATTAAAATGAGGGAACACTCCACTCAGATAAATTAGTCTGATGAGATGAAAGGGAGTTCTGCTTTTTAAAGTTCTGTCCATGTAAAGCGGTGATTAAACTTTGACCAAATGACTGGCAGCTATTTTCTCATTTGTCTAACCAGATGATGGCTCAGAACACTCATAGACGCCTATAGTAGCCTAATGATTAACTTGTGCTACTCTTTGGGATTAATCTTAGCTTCAGAAAGGTGAATTTACTTTGCCATCTGACTGGCTAATCTAGCTATTGCCTTGCTTTGAGATCCACATTTTCACAGTGTATAGAGCCTCAGATGTTACATTTCTGACAACAGCATCAAGACTCAAAGATGACAATAAAATCTGGAGTGATGCCCTCATTACTTCTGGATATACAGGCTGCCTATTTGTGCATATGCATTGTAATACAATATGTATTCTATATTTAAATACTAACTACAGGAAGCAGAAATCTACTTCACTGCAGTAGAGAGCTAAGAAACTCTGTTTAATCTTTCTTTCTTCCAAAATAGGTAGATACTTTAATCATGATGTACAAGACACACTGTCAGTGTGTCCTTGACAATGCAATTAATGGGAACTTCGAAGAGGTAAGGTTGTTTGAACACACATTCTTGGTATATGTGCATAGGTAGCCAAGAAAGTGTTACTTATGTCCATGAATCTGATTCCTACTCCTTTAGATTCAGCATTTCTTATTGCATTTTTGGCAAGGAATGCCAGACCATCTTCTTCCCCTACTTGAAAATCCCATCATTGTTGACATCTTCTGTGTTTGTGACTCAATACTGTATAAGGTAAGTTAAGCATTTAGCTTCATGGGTGCATTAAAGCTTTTGCTTGTGTAAAAACAGCATTGAAGTCAGAATAACAGGATGCTTTGGGTGCTTTCTGCCTCTGACTTGTGTAAATCAGTAAGGATTCATTTGAAATCATGGAATTTGGTGCATGTAAAAGCTGAAGTACAGCCTCAGCTCTGCTGAATACTTGTTATGTGACTACAGGCAGCACAGTAATAGTGAAATTGAACTACTTGCATGGCTGCTTCACTGACAAGGCTAAATTAAAGCTGGATGGAAACTGAAGCCTTGTTTTTACTTAAACGATTAATCAGGTTAGATATAAAGAAGTTCTTTATGGTAAGTGTGGTGAGGCACTGGAACAGGCTGGCTAAAGAAGTGGTAAATTCTCATCCCTGGCAATGTTCAAGGCCTGGTTGGACAGAGCCTTGGGTGACACGGT
The DNA here is from genome assembly GCA_024733675.1 of Psilopsiagon aymara. Classification (NCBI taxonomy): domain Eukaryota; kingdom Metazoa; phylum Chordata; class Aves; order Psittaciformes; family Psittacidae; genus Psilopsiagon; species Psilopsiagon aymara. The sequence continues at coordinate 79,672 of JANRGW010046253.1, read as the reverse complement.
CTAGCATGAGGTGTCCATGCCCGTGGCAGAGGGGTTGGAACTAGATGATCTTGACGTCCTTTCCAACCCTAACTATTCTATGACTCCATGATTATTGCAATTTCTACCAGCAAAGACAATCTGTGGCAGATCAGTGAGGTAATTCCACACACAAATCTGCTACTCACAGGTTATGTCAGGCCAAGGCTTTATGTTACAAAGCTGGAAGCAATACTGGGTTAAGATATTCCTGCCTCTCCTGCTTGCTACACTTTGTTTCTGTTCCTATGCTGCTGGATGTACCAGCAAAAATGCTGCCCTCTGAACTTGTTTGGGTTTTAAAAGAATCTATGGAATCTATTTGTTTTGCAGAGGTTTTGTGCCATGTGTGTTATTTGATCTAGATGATCACAGGAATGATCAGCATGATCAGGGGACTGGAGCACCTCCCATATGAAGACAGGCCAAGAAAGTTGGGGCTGTTCAGGCTGGAGAAGAGAAGGCTGCGTGGAGACCTCATAGCAGCCTTCCAGTACCTGAAGGGGGGCTATAGGGATGCTGAGGGACTCTTCATTAGGGACTGTAGTGATTGGACAAGGGTAACAGGATGAAACTGAAACAGGGGAAGTTTAGATTGGATATAAGGAAGAAGTTCTTTACTGTGAGGGTGGTGAGGCACTGGAATGCGTTGCCCAAGGAAGTTGTGAATGCTCCATCCGTGGCAGTGTTCATATCCAGGTTGGACAGAGCCTTGGGTGGCATGGTTTAGTGTGAGGCGTCCCTGCCTATGGCAGGGGGGTTGGAACTAGGTGATCTTAAGGTCCTTTCCAACCCTAACTATTCTATGATTTTATGATTCTAAATAGCTGAAACTAAGTGAAACTGAGGAGTATTGTAAGGTCAGGGTTAATCAATAGAGCACTGGGGAAAAAATGTAATGTCACTGGAGCTTTTAATGTGGGACATCAGATGGGTTCATTAATTAATAGCTGCAAAGTACATTAGATTCCTCTGATGACACATGCCATATGAATAGCAAAGTTTTGTCATCCTCTCTTTAAAAACTTTTCACAACCACATATGAATTGTGAGAAAAAAGTATGAGGACTAGCAGTAAAACTCCAAGCAGTTAAAGCAAGGGACTTGGGACTGTTTATCACTGAGTGTGTTATGGTCATCTATTTCATTCTTTAATGTACAAAAAACATGGTGGGAAAATCCAGAAAAGATGAAAATATGTATTTACTAGAAACATATCAAACTTTAAAGTTAGAAGAGGTGCTTTTGCTAGCAGGGAGAAGTAAAGGTAATTAGCATCAAGGATCATAATTACTGTCCTGGATATGAGCCATTAAGCCTCATTACTTGTAGAGGTTATATTGTACCTCAAGTTTATGAGGTTTTTCTTGTTCTAAAACTGCTGTCCAGTATTAACTTTATTTGTAATAAGTTTTTAATGTGACAGATGAAGAAATACTACCGGAGCCCTAAGTTATAAATTAAGACAGACAGAATTTCTTAAAATTCCATAAATTTACTATTGTGTCTCTTCTTTGTGTCTCACTGTTTCTCACTTATAGTAATGTTAGATATTCTTGACAGCGCAGCTGCCAGAAAGAAGGAGAAATTTTGTTGTGTTGTTATCAAACCATTTACATCAGTAGTGGAAACAGATTTTTAGGATATGAGCTGACAGCTTTGCCCTCTGCAATAACATTCCCCAGAAGGCATGCCAGATGGCAGGGTTTTTTTCCTAAACATTTCCACATCATACTTAGCTATCAGGGATTTGTCCAAAACTCTGAATACATTCAGTGCTACATTCAGTATGGCAGAAAGAAGAGTCAAGTGGCTAATAGCACATGAGGACTTAGCACACGCTTTACTGAGACTCACAGTGATTCTAGAGAAGACCAAGTGTTTATGCATCTCACTTCTACTGATTTCCCTACCATAGGAATTGTAGCACTTTCATGGTATGCTGGCATACATTAAGAATGGGAGCTACCTAGATATAAAAATATCTCATATGTTCCTATCTAATAGTGATGGGAGAAATCTAGGTATATAAATATTATAGAATCATAGAACTATTGAGGTTGAAAGGGACCTAAAGGATATCAAGTTCGAACCCCCAAGCCACAGGTAGAAACACTTTCTACTAGACCAGGTTGCTCAAAACCCCATCCAACCTGTCCTCAAACACTTAAGTATCACTTTAAATAACATGTCACTTTAAATAACTTAATCACTTTAAATAATTACTGCTTTAAATAACACTTCAAGTATCTGGACAATAAGTTGAATGTCTTTATTCTGCATTAATTTCCTGTCCTCATCACTTTGCAATTTAAGTAGACGAGAAAGATATGAGTGAATAAATGGCCAGTGGAAGCTTGATATAATTTTCTGTTACTTTTTTGAAGGTCCTTACAGATGTACTTATCCCTGCAACAATGCAAGAAATGCCAGAAAGGTAGGTATTTGTCAGTAATAATGCTAAATGATATTTGTTAGGCATATTCCAGGTAAAGAGCAGAAATTCTATACCCTAGGTAAATTCTCTTTTTCAGAACAGTAGCATATGTGTGACAAGATATGCTTAGCTCTGGAAACAGCTATAGAACATCACACAGTATATTAAATATTGCATAGTATTTTAATGTCCCATTTTACTGGCTTGTTGGATATGTTGTAATAGGCTTCTTCTACACTAACACCCTATACGATCAAACGAGAAATAAATGTACTTGTGTTGCTTAAGGAAAAAGAATTATTACCTTTTTCCAGACTATTTTTCAGGTTTATATCCTATGCGCTACAATAATATTTAAGCATTATTATAAGTTGCTTCTGAATCTGCTGATCTGCTGTTAATCATTGATTGAAACCTAATTATTTAAATTAATGGAAGGCAAATTTTATTGATGTTTCTCTAAAACACTTTTTTTTTTTTTTTTTCCCCTTATAGTTTACTGGCAGATATAAGAAATTTTGCAAAAAACTGGGAACAGTGGGTAGTTTCCTCTTTGGAAAATCTACCGGAAAATCTGACAGATAAGAAACTGCCTATTGCACGAAGATTTGTTTCCTCCCTGAAACGGCAGACATCATTCCTACACCTAGCACAGGTAAAAAAAAGAAGACCATATATCCAAAAAATTGTCAGTTATATTTTGTGCACCTTTCAGGCTATGAGACACAATGTGTTATTTTTTCAAGGTTCAAATTCAGCTATGGAACTCTTAAAATCTTGTAGTATTAACCACACAAGAAGAAAATGACCATAAATAGATCTGACCAAAGCTTCAAACTTTCGTAGTGGAAAAGAGAGAAAAGACCATGGTTATAAGAAATACTTTAATGGGAACTTTAGGCGGTCAAATGATGAAGCATAATATATGTATTTTTGTTTTAGTTCCAAATTGGATGATAGCAAGGTGATCCTTCTTGCCTAGCAAAGGTTTGCTGTCTTTTCCATGGTGTCCTTTAGTGAGCCTATTTGTTTTGAGTTCTGACTGAAAGGAGAACGTGTGAGTGACAGGTAGACGAGGGCTCCAAGGCTGTCTCGGCCAGGATACGGGTATCTGCAATTAGAAGGCACCTTCATGTGATGGTTTGGTAGATTATACAAAAGGATACAATGTCTTTTGGGAACTTAAGTGCCAACAGCTTGAGCTTTGAGGTGGTAATCCTCACGAATAACTGTAGATGCAGCATATATTCATCTTAGTTTTCTCTTTCATAAATATTAAGACAGAAGTAGCTCATATGTGAGATCAAGAAGATAATCTGATAGGAAGATGCATTACAAAAGCATTAGAAGTCTAATGGAAGGGAAACATTTTCTCAACTGATCTATGAAAACCCCAGCCACGATTAAGCAGAACGTGATTCTTCTCTGAGGGGTTATTCAGGTGATCCCCAGGTGTGGGTGTGTGCTGGTTTTGGCTTGAATGGAGTTAATGGTTTGGATTTGTGCTGGAAAGAGTGCGGATAATTAAGAGGTGTTTTCATTACTGCTGAGCAGTTCTTACACAGAGCAAAGGCCTTTTCTGCCTCTCACCCCCCTCTTTTCCTACTACTATTACCATTATTGGTATTAGTTTTGGTATTTGGGTTTTTTTAGATTATTAAACTCTTTTTATTTAAGCCCGTGAGTTTTCTTATTTTACATTTCCAATTCTCCCCCCATCCCACAGAGGGGTGCAAAGTGAATGAGTGTCTGTGTGATGCTTAGTTGCACGCTGGGTTTAAACCATGACAGGGTCTCAACATATTAAGTTTACTTCTCTTCCAGATTGCTCGGCCAGCCCTTTTTGATCAGCATGTGGTCAATTCCATGGTGTCAGACATTGAAAAAGTTGATTTGAATAGTATTGCATCTCAGGCACTCCTTGCAGTCTCAGGGAGCACAGACTCTGATGGAGAGGTCTACAGTGAATGTAAGTTCACGGTGATATATATATATATAATTAAAAGTAATTCAGTTTTTCATTCTATACCATGGTAATCTACTTGGACATGGACTGAGAAAAGACACACAGATGCCCTGCATCCTCTAGTCTAGCTCAGTGTTAACTTCAGTATCTCACGAAAACCAGTTAGTTGCCCTATCATATCGTACAAGAAGAGAAGCTTGGGCTGAGAAGTCACAAACAGTTGCTAAAGAAATCATTTGCACGTAAGTTGCTAAAGAAATCATTTACATGTCAGTTGTTAAGTGTAATCAAATCTCTTTAGTTTTGTCCTAATCATACGAGCATATTAGCACAGATCAATTTTTGAAATATGTCTCAAAAATTTCACATCATTATGGTTAAATTTAATGGATATTTGAGCTACTTTACATTTCTTTTTACAAATAGATTTTTTTTGCTGCACGTTGTTCTTTAACAAAATGCATAATTTTCTATGAAGTGTAACAGCTATTTTTATACACAGATTAGAGTGGAGAGTGTTAATTTTCATATACATCCCTATTGTTAAAAAAAAATAGCCTTTTTCTCTATTAAAAAGATAACTTTTGTCGTAGGAATCATGTTGGTCAGATTTTGGAAAGCTGAAAGGATTAGCAGTTGTCCTCTAAATATTACTACTTGATCATGAAAGTTTATTGTCTTTAATAGTTCAGAAACCTATTCACATTTTCATTTGAGTTGCCCATTTCCTACATTTTGTTCTGTTTTGTTCTTTTGTTCTGTGTGTTCTTTCACACTGGTTAAAAAAAAAAAAAAAAAGAAGAGACCAAACTGGTTATTCAGGTGTTGTTTTAGAAAATGGGAATTTATGAAGTTAGATTTACATTATATTGTGAGAAACTTGTAAAATATATGGCAAATCTAAGCCAGTGTGCAAATCTGCCACGTCACAGATAAAGCTTTACAAATAAACTTAATAATAAAAAGGTTTTCAAGGCTGAATCTTAAAAGAAATTGAAATTGATGGATTTTTTTTCTTTTATTTTCTTGTGAAACTTCATTGTCTTACAACTTGTATCACTGTAATGCTTAAGTAGTTTAAATATGTATGTGTGATGAACGTGTGGCTGCTTGCTGTACTGGGGAATTGCTTATTTCTTTACTGCTCTAATTCTTTGCTTTTCCTTTCCATGCTACAATATTGTTATATTGCTGGTGAGTGGCTTTTTCTCACATTCAGAATGGCATGAAATGATATGTTCTCCTTTTTACATGGTAGATGACTCTATTACAGTGTTCCAAGAACTGAAGGACCTTCTAAAGAAGAATGCCACTGTGGAATCATTTATTGAATGGTTGGATACTGTGGTTGAGCAAAGGGTCATCAAGGTACCTTTCAAATGTTCTGTCTGACTCAAGACTAAATCCTACTGCACTTACTCCTTACACAGTCAGACAGTCCCCTTACTTACGCAGTCCCCTTACATTTAGGTAATCCCATTGGTTGCTTTTATAGAATTCTTATCTCTGCTCCCATCTCTTTATTTATCAGGGTAGTTCTTCATTTGGTGAGAAAGGTTCCAGTGGTATTAGTTCCAGTTAATCATATTGAGTGCTGTTAAGCTGTCTTATGTGTGCAACAAGCTAAGAAGCATCTTAACATAAAAGTCAGCAGTGTGCAGGAAAGTAACCCATTCACCTTATATGTGTATGCAGAAACACAGGTATATTGCTCAGTGAATGAACAGAAGCTGTTCCTTAGAGAAGCAATTCTTTATTTCCCGGTTCAGGACAGTTGGATGGGGCTTTGGGTAACCTGGTCTAGTAGAAGGTGTTCCTGCCCATGGCAGCGGGGTTGGAACTAGATGATCTTCAAAGTCCCTTCTAACCCAAACCCTTCTATGATTCTATGGCTTCATGGTATTTGAATGATGTAAGTTAATGTAGCAGATGAATTCCGAAGTAACTAACCTGTAGAAGGATTTCTACAGACCAGGAAAAAAGATACAGTTTTGTAGCTTTCTTATGGTTCTTCACACAGTAATTAATTGTTTTGATGGGTTTTTTTTCCTCCTGAATTACAAGAGACTTTATAATCATGAATATTTTATATGCATGTAGTTATATATGAATGATTACACTATGGCTCAGAACAAAATAATTGAGCTCTATGTTATAGCTCAAGTAAGAGATATTTACCAATTCATGACTAATTAATGTGAACTGGCAGAATTAATTGTTACCCATTGCTTGCCAGAGCGGAACACTGGTCTTCTCATCAGGTCTTGTTCTATTTGGAAATGGAATATTTTATCTACCATTTAAGGGAGCATCTTCATATGAATGGATGCAGGAGAAGGAGGCAGTGCAGTTAGCTTTGACTGACTTGCAGGACAGTGACTCTGCCACTTACAAAACAACCATAGGCATGTCTTTTTTCCTTTCTTCGCCTGTTTTCCCAAATTTCAATGGAGACAGTGATAATTTCTTTCCTTTAAAGCTTCCTAATATTTCCTGTCATAAGTGATTAGCACAGTGGAGAGCTTCAAATGATTCAGAGTAGCAGAGCCAAAGCAAGTCCTCATATACACTTACCTAGACTCAAAACTGTCACTGAAGCTAAGCAATCGCAACTTATTTGAAGAACTGAATGTTTATGGTCTAAAATTCATCCCACAATTTCAGAAGGCAATTTCTGATAAAGAAGCCAGGCAGAAAGGGTAACACTCTCTCTCATTCAGCATGTACTATGTGATGTTATTATTAAAGGTAACAGGTATGGTTCCTAGCATTGTTTTCCTGTAGTTAAGGGTAAGAAATACCAATGATTCCTAATAGGAGGCTAGGTCAGCTAAGCAGAAGCTAATAATTTACAGAACATGTAATCCTTCCTTTGCTGTCTACCTTCTGTTCATGCCAAATTGTGGTTACTGTCAAATTCACACAACAGCTTCTTTCTGCTTGCTGTTTGAGAAAGCAACAGGGCATACATTACCACGCAAAAAAATCACTGCCAGAGCAAAGTGACAGTATGAAATGAGCAGCATTAAAAGTGTCAGTGTTAGTTAGTAAACATACCATTTTGTAACAGAAAGTCTGGCCAGTGTTAGATTGCATTAAAGTACAAAGACTAATTTCCCTGTTTATATGGAATAACATAGTAGCAGAGGGTAGGATTTTTAAAATTTATTTCTGCCCTGTACACCTGTATATTTTCAGAACATTTTGGCATCTTTAATACTAGCATATGAAGCAATTTCTATACCTTCAGGGCACAGCAGAACCCAAGCAGTAAGCAGTTTGCTTCATCTAACATTGCCAGAGCTCTACTCTTGTTGTCCTGAAATAAGTGAATGATGCTCTTTATCACTTTAGGACACTTATTATGAAGATAGTTTGAATGAGGCAGCTTGAACCAACCCTGTCACATCAGCTTGAGTCAGAGACTCCTTGAACTCTCAAGAATATTCAGTTTTTGTGTGTACAGAAAACAAGTTAGCATACTTACCAGTATTTTACTACTCTCTTTCAGGCAAGCAAGCAAAATGGGAGGTCATTAAAGAAGAGAGCTCAAGACTTCCTTCTCAAATGGAGTTTTTTTGGTGCTCGAGTGATGCATAATCTAACTCTAAACAACGCATCAAGTTTTGGTACCTAGGCTTTGTGAAAGCTCTCATGTTTTATCCATATGTGCTAGCACTTACCAGCTTTCCACCATTTCCTGAGCAGAGGAACATGTCCCAGTCTAAAGATTCTTTGCTTAAAGCCACAAATGCTGTGTAATGTGCTTTTCAAACTAGCCTTTCATCGTGTTAGCAATATTTTGTTGGTGACCAGTGTAATGTTCATTTTTAAAAGGTACTTTTTTGCATTTGAAAAGCTGTGTCTGTTTTGACGTGACAATGGAGATATAACTGCATATCTCAGTGTAGGAGACAGAAGATTTAAATCATTAGTTTTACATGTGGATCAGTTTGGGAAAAAAAAAATAATTATAATACTGCTGTGCAGAAGTTTTTGTGCATATTATGTTTTAACACATGCAAAATGAATTTGGCAGGTCACCACTCATTTAATTCTGTGATCAGGATTTTATTTTAATTGACTTAAGAGTATAAATAGTATTTATTTATAATAGTATAAAATAGTGTTTATTTTAATTGACTGGGACAGTTAATTAAACAGTTTGTGGTTTTTAAAACCTAAGTTTCACATGTCCATCTTTGAAAGTGTTTGCATTTTTGGGGACTTTCAGAAAGAACCTTTTGTAAAATAGAAGACAATAGAGCAAGTGAAACTCATTGTGAATCTAGTACATAATTTCCTAAGTTTAGCTGCAGGTAAATTGCAATTCAAAATTTCAGAGTGTATTTTAAATGGCTATGAGGAGACACACATTTTTAATGTGATATATCCTTGAAATAAGGTCAAAGACTTCACCAGTTATTGTCTGGTTATTTAGCACAAGGCAAACAGAAGCAGAGCAGAGGCATTCTAGCAGACTTTGGCCTTATCTAGCTCCACTGTGTGCCCTCTTCAAGTATAAAGCGTGTCTCACTTTCATCAGTATTTTTCTTTGATGTAATTAGTGGTCAAATAGCCTACAGGACAGTAAACAATTGAGCTAGGTGGGCCAGTGCAAAGAGAGATTAGAGCTAGAACTTAGGCACTATACCTTGTTGGTCTTGCCAGGTCATTTAAAGTCCACAATTATTTGTTTGTTTCACTCGCTTCTTGTAGAGTGGTGAGAGATGGTCACAAAGATAACTCAGCTACTCTCTCTCTTTCTCCTCCCAAAGGTTCTTTTCATTTGATCCGAATGCTACTAGATGAGTACATCCTGCTCGCCATGGAGACACAGTTCAACAATGACAAAGAACAAGAACTCCAAAATCTACTGGACAAATACATGAAGAATTTAGGTAACTGGAGCTTGGTTCTTTTAAATGTACTCCCCTATTTTTAGAAATTGGCGTATTTGTTTAAACAGGAGCAAGCTTACTGTCTTCTACAGAAGTTGTAGCTATATGCAACATAGTCAGATACCCTTGAAAAGCTTGTGACCCCTCAGCAATTCATTCTCACCTTCCAATCATAGTTCACTCAATAACATTTTGTGGAAATATGAATACACTGGATCTCTGGGTGCAACAGAAGGTACATCTGAAGGGCAGCAAGCTGAAGTATGAAAAGAGTTATAACTAGCAGAAAGGGCAGAAATTCCTATTCCAGTTTTTCTGGCAGAGCTTCAGTATGCAATTGGGCCTGGAACTAGGAATATATTAAATGTTGCTAAAATATAACTATCCCTGCAAGGTTGGAACGCAAATTTGGAGCCCTGTTTAGCATCTGGCTGAAGTATTATCATGTGGAAGAGAAACAGAATGAATTTAAAAAGCTGAACATTTTCCATCTACCAGGCTTCTTCAAGATTAGACAGTTTCAAGTCATATTCTCCAGGCCCCTTGTTATAAAAATTAATGAAGTCTAATTTGGATCAAATTTAAATCCAAGTTAATTCCCAAAAATTCAGTGAAACTTGACTTTATAAAAATAGTTCTGCTGAAATATGTTTTATTAACATTAGCACCAGCAATCATTCTTTAACTTTTTGGTTGTTGTTACTTTAAATCTGCCCTTTGCTGAAAGAAACTTGCATAGAATTTGTCTGAGAGTTGATGTTTTTAATTCATCATTCAGGAAAAAGCTTGTTCTGTGTAACAGTTGCCTTATCCTTGGATGCTTAGGGGAAGTCCTTGAAACCATAAAGTCCTGGTTTACAGTGAAGAATTGCAAAACTTCCACTGACTTTATCAATAATCTGCACAAAACTGAACAACTACTGAGTAAAACAAATGCTTTTCTCTAGAAAAGTATGAAAATAGAGTTCAAGCATTCTAAAATTCCTATTGTTAATTCCTTAGGATGAAGTGTCATGAGCTTGGTTCACTCTTGTTGCAATTTTCTTGACTTCATTGCTGACTCCTATTACAAGGGAATCACTCTGATTTTTACCTTCACTATGATGGCTCCACTAAGAAGCTGATGCTCTGGGATGTAAATCTCTGGTCAGGGAATATGATACAAACAATTCCACTGGGAAGATTAAGACTAGGGCAATATTTGTATTCATTGGCTACATGTAAAACATGGAGGCTTCACTGTGTTTTGAAATAAGCAAAGATATAAACAAATCAGGCTGTCTATATACTTGTGGTGAATTTATGTGCAATGAGCATACATGGCAGCCACCAAGAGTTTTCACTTACTCTTCCAGATGCGAGCAAAGCCACCTTTACTGCATCACCCAGCTCTTGCTTCCTAGCAAATCGTAACAAAGCTGCTCCTCTGCCCAGTGACACTTCAGTCAAAAATGAGTGCCTAGCAGAGCAAACCTACGTGTCCTTGTCAGCTAGTCAGCCAAGCAGCGTAGCTTCTGGTCTGAACCCTTTTGCCACAGGAGAAAGTGAGAATATGCATTTGACAGGTATGTATCAGTTCTTGTAGTTTGTCCTTCTCTTGCTCATTGGTCTTTCAGTCCACAGTAACATGTTGCTGTAATGACCATATTGCATTTATAAAGACCTCTAGTAAACAATGTTTGATGAACTCACCCTCTGTGTTGATTTAGAGAAGGTGGCAATTGTAGAGCATTGCCAGTAATAGGTCCTCTTGGAACAGTGGTGAAACTATTCCATACCTCTCGGCTGGTTCTTGTGAAGACAGAACGAACAGTAACACCTGGAGCACATGTAACTTGTAATTCATACATACGTACAATACAATCACTTAGGTTGAAAAAGACCTTTAAGACCGAGTCTAACTGTTAAACTAGGACTGCCAAGTCCACTGCTAAACCATGTCCCTAAGCAGCCCATCTACACATCTTTTAAATACCTCCAGATTTAGTGACTTCATCAACTGCCAGACATTCTCATTGAATGTGACAGCCTCTAAGCCAGAGAATGAAAGTGGTAAACTTCATACCCTGAAGTCATGGATTAAAGAGCATTGGTTGTGCATGTAGGGGTCACTAGAGGGACAGTGTCTTAACAGATCTGCTATATTCAGCAGCACTGCAGTATGAAGTCTGATTGCAGCTAATGCTTATTTATTCCAGGTCAGATGGAGCTGTCTCAAAGCACTGGTCACCTGATGACTCCACCCATTTCACCAGCCATGGTCAGCCGAGGAAGTGTTATCAACCAGGGGCCAATGGCTGTGAGACCTCCAAGCGCAGGTCCAGCATTGCCTACACATTCACAGTGCCCTTCCTATTCAGAACCCCTTTACCAAACACTGTCACAAACTAATCAGAATTACTATGGAAACAATTCCAATTACCAGACGATATTCAGAACTCAGGCTCATTCCACTCCAGGAGTTTACCATCACAGAGCAGAGCACAGCCGCTTCAGCGCCTTGAGTGAACAGCAGTTCTCCAGAGACTACTTCAGCAGCAGTTGTGCTGTGTCTCCATACAATGCCAGATCCCCTTCCAGCTATGGTCCCTCATCCATGTCTCAGGACACACACAATACGCAGTTTCTGAATACTGGGAGTTTCAACTTCTTGAGCAACTCCGTGTCTACATGCCCAGGAGCAGCATATCCTGCTAATGCTTCCAATGGTATTAATAGATATTTTTTTTTTCCCTTCTGTTTCTCTTCCTTGCTGGAGTAAAACACCTTTTATCTGCTTTTTTCTATGGAAGATGTTTTTCATCTCTTACTTATACCTTCTTGTTTTGCACTTCTCTGATGACACACAGAGATTGTAAAGTAGCTTAACAAGTTACTTAAGGATTTATTTTCCTCTGCTGCATTCTCAGTAGACCTCAAACGCATCTACTGTGCCTATGCTAATTGTAATTTGGCACCACTGCCATCTCTCGTACAAAGAAAGCAAAACCAGGCTGACGTTGTGACTTAGCAATATGGAAAGCCCCGCAAACATTTACTGTGAAACAGAGAAGGCATAAGATAGCTTACCTCTGGGATCAGCGTAATGGACCATTCTAGTCACAAGGTCAGGGTAGTGGGGCAAAGTGTAAACATGTGCATTAGAATTAGTTTGAGACGTCAACCCTAATGTTTCTCTTGTTTCAAGCATAAGGTTATTGCACCAACCTGCTTTAGAGATGTGGTCAACAAAGCAGTCTCCCTCTTCTGGAAGAAAGACACAGTGGAATTAATGCATTTGTATGGATTTGTATATGAAGAATGTATTATCATGCAGATTTTCTTTCCACATATACTTTCCTTGGTGGTGTGCTTCAGAAGGGAGCACTGAACTGTAGATAGGAGTCTCTGTGGTGTCTCTTATGGCCATTGAATGTAGGTTACTGTTTGATTCTTGATCTTAGAATGGAAGGGCAATTCTGTACTGAAGGTGTGACTGAACTCTTAGGATCTTTTTACTCCCACGTTACCACCCCTCTTTTGGGCCAATCATTGAGTATGTTTCTAATGTTACTAGGCTGTATGAGTACATAAATAATCTAAAGGGACTCAGGCGGTAACAATTATCTTTTGTCCCAGGTTATCACAGGTTCCTACCCTACTCAGCAGTATTTTCCCTCTGCTTTTTTCCAATCTCCTGTCAATAGGGTATTATGGAAACAATATAAATTATCCAGAATCTCACAGACTTGGAACAATGGTGGATCAACATGTTTCTGTAATCAGCAGTGTAAGCAGCATTCGATCATTGCCGTCATACAACGATATACATGATCCACTGAATATCTTGGATGACAGTGGAAGAAAACAAGCAGGCTCATACTACACAGAGTCCTCACCTTCAATCACCTGTCGGACTCCTATGTGTAAGTATAGCCAATGACTGAGGAAGAGCTACGAACTTATTAGCATGCTAGCAAGTGATGAGTATTAAACTGTAGCTCATGTATATAGCATATGAGATGCAATACTGAGATAAAATGGCTCAGTGCCCAGGGCATCATAAGATAAATTTTCCTTAATATTGCAGGACTGTGGGTTTAATAACTCTTCACTTTCACAAGGAGGACTATGATTCATTGTCCATGAGGACTGAATGACTGGCCTGGGCCTCAGTTGCAGAAAAATCCGTATTAGGAAGCACTTACTAGCTGTTAAGTGAGCTAATAATGGACTGAACTATTCTAAGGGCTCTTAAGTATTCTCACTGTCACACAGATCAAATGAACCCTGGGTCAAAGATGTCTAGATGTATGCCTCCTATGGCATACTCCCTTCCTGTCCTGTACTTCCACAATTGTGTGTCTTAGGCAAAGCCCCCTCTGAAAGTGAATTTTAGGTGAAATTACCTAACCCCAAAGGGTTTGTTTTGGTATGTGCATTAAATAAAGAGCATCGGAGTTTGGTCTCACATGCCAAAAAAGGGTTATATGGAAGATATAAACTAAAGCACTCTTTGTTTTGTTGTTGATTACCTGTACCTGCTACTTACCTGTTAGACTTGCACAGAAGATCAGCCATTACTTACCTTATTAAGGCTCAGCAAGAATTCAGTGCCACTGAAGAAAATTTATTGAAGTACAGGTAAAATGAGTGTAGTATTGAAGTGTTGACATTTCCATCTTTCAGGTAGTGTGCCTGGTAGATAAGGTTTCCATCAGATGAAATTGGATTGGTTTTTTTGTTAAATTCAATAGATAGAAAACCTGTAATTATTGTAACCTTTTTTTTCCCCACAGCTTCAAACATGCAAACCACATCTTCTTCCCAGTGCATGTATGGAACACTTGGTCAGTTCCCTTCTCAGGAAAATCTGGAGCCCCATGGCCCACCAAGCAGAGATATGGTGTCATCTTTACCACCAATCAACACTGTATTCATGGGAGCAGCTGCTGGAGGAACTTAACTGGGAGAGACATGTCAGTGCCTTTAAGCTCACTTTCCAAATCCAGATATTAAGGCTATGATACAATTCCCTCCAAGTTGATGGAATAGAAAAGTATTACATATAGGTGTTAAAGAAGGGGTAGTAACAGTCCTCCACAGAATAAAAAATAGCTATATTCAAATTAGGTCCTGCTTGTGAATCACTCGGGATTGTTGTTTTCACCATTACAACTTTTCAGTCAAAAATTCTGGGCGAGCAGAAAGAGACAGTGATTCTTGCAAGCAAGACTAAGTTGCAAAGAAATGATTACATCTATTCCTAATTTATTAAAAATACTATTTTAGTCTTTCATTTACATCTTTTTGTATAAAAATGTTTATTTAATGCCTGTGTTGCTCATTATTTATTAGGACCACAGAGTAACTGTTTACTTTCTCTTATTTGACAGATTGTCAAATGTATGTATCCTACCTCCTATGGAAATGTTTACAAGGTCATTTTTTACTGTTTTAAATGAAACTAAGCCAAATTCTTACTTTTTTTAATGCTGTGCTCTGGAAAGTCAATTTTAAATGTTTAGTGCCTACTTGTGTAAGTGAAAGTCCTCAGGAAATAAATGAAAGATATCGAATTTTGGTTTTTGTTGGGTTTTTTTCTTTCTTTCTTATCAAATAAACCACTTTTTCTTAAAATAAACCCAACAAAATGTTAAAATACCATAAGCTATCTAATTGCAGTAGCCTGCCACTGTCGCCTGATGACGGAAACAAATTAAACAATGCCACAAAATGTCACAGGATTTCAAAATTACTTGTGCTACATGCCCAGAATTTCTGCTGGTGGAAATCCACAAAAATATGTCCATCAGCTTTCATGGGTTTAGGGCAATACTGAGACCAGAAAGAGAAAAATGATTAAAAAATACTGCAAGCCTCCCAGCTGGCTATTTTAATAGAAGAATATCTTACAAGTGCCATGATATTCTTTACACAATCATGCATTTCTGTATGCTTCTGGAGAAGTCAGGTGAAGAATATTCACTAGTGATCTTGAGGAGGACGAAGAAAAGAACACACCTACAAAGCAAGCTTCTTGCTACACATTCATGAAATAACAGGTGTTATTTTATAATCATATTGTCACAATATCAGATTCAGATTTGCATTTAAATTTAGTCTTCTGAGGTTAGTTGTTGTCTGTATTCCCATTCAGGACATTGAATATGTCCTGAATATTATAGATGTTGATAGTAGAATATCATGGTAAGTTTTGTATTCCTAATCCTGTATAACTTCCTTTAGTTTCTACCATGAGAAGTCTTACTGCATCACAAGGAGCGCTGATTGTGCTAAGATCATTAATAATTCCTGATATGAAAAACTGTTATGCAGAATGAGACACCATACTTGAGCAGTTGAGATGTAGAAGACTTGAGCTCTACGCTTCCTAATTCAGGGTGATGTCTTCTGCTGTGATCAAAAATGCCATAATGATGCAAAATATTTTTGGTTTCAATACAAATTTTCAATGACATGGAGTGGTAATGCAGGCTGTTCAAACAAATATATATTGTGCAAGACTTTACAGCAAGTGAAATAAGTACTGCAAAAGAGTTACTTCATCATGATTATTCAGAGCAGGATATATTTGCCCCTAAAATTAGTCCCATAAAAGTCACATTCTCTGTGTAACTGGGTCACATCTATAATCAATGAAGAGAGATAGATCCCTCCCTTTCCAAGGGATTTAAGATGGGGAAGGTGAGTGTGAAGGTAAGGGATGTATCATTATGGGAAGGGATATGTGTCTACCCAGAAATGCTTGGCTCCTTCTGCTGACAAATGGCACAGCGAAATTAAGATGGAAACTTTCAGATTGTTGAATTTGTGTGACAGCAATATGTAGAATTTAGAGGAAGCAGGTAGCCACTAGCAGACAGGGTCTTAGTCCATCAGGCCCTACATAAAAAGCACAATTTGTAGTGCCTCATATGTGATTTATATGTGTCATTTCCAGTCATTTTCCATTTTTTCATGTGAACCATTTTGAATTGTGGGGTGTTTCTTTTGGTGTAAATTACTTTATCTGCACTTTACCTGAGATAAATAACAATATTGCATCATTAGATGTGCAGATTTTTGTGATGGCTTATAACACAGAGTAGCATGAACAACCACACTGATAATGCTGCAGTTCATTATCAATCAGCAGCAAAGAGCAGTAAAAAAATATTCTAATATTTAAACAGCCAGCTAAGAGAAATCTCTCATAGTGTTGCAGAACAAAACAAACCCATAATAATTGTAACTAGCAAAACCAAATCAGAAATTTCCAGTTTATAACCCATTAGTTCAGTCAAATATGTTGTTTGATTAATTCAGTAGGATTTGTCTGTGGGAAATAAAATAATTCATAGTTTTCATGGATTTCCCATGGGAAGATTTTTACCTTTGGTACCACAGCAACACTACGATAAATAATAAGAAAATAAGAATATTCAATGGAGTCACCACTTAATGGTTTTGTATTACTCAGTTCAGGTGCATTTTTGTGGATAAGTTAATAATTTGGCTTTAATATATACATGCCATAAAATCCGTGATAAAAAATTGTACATATTGAGTGCAATTAGTGTCAAATAAATATTGCATAGACTAAAAAATAAACACCTTTTTCTTTTTTTTTTTTCCTGAGCCAGAAAGGCAAAAAATGAAATCCTTTTTGTCTATTTGCCAATATCAGTGAATTTGAACAGGTGCTAGAAAAGGCAAAAGAAATGGATGAAGAGGTCAAATCTGCTTCCTCTTCTAAGTACAACTGATTCATATAAAAAAAAAAGGAGGGCCAAAGAGAACTTCTATCCTTTACTGGATACTAGGGGAATCCTAGTGACTGAGGATGAGGAAAGGCTGTGGTGCTTATTGCTGCCTTTTCTTCAGTCTTTTGTACACACCAGCCATCCTCAGGGTACTCACTTCCCTGAGCTGGATGGCAGAGATGGGGAGCTGATTGAATCCTCCATAATTCAGGGTGAAATGGTTAGTGATCTCCTGCTTCACTTAGTTGCCACAGGAGTGCTGAAGGAGCTGTCAGAGAAGCTTGCTAAGCCACTCTCCATCATAGAATCATAAAATCATAGAATAGTTAGTGTTGGAAAGGATTTTAAGATCATCTAGTTCCAACTCCCCTGCCATAGGCAGGGACACCTCACACCAATCCATGTCACCCAAGGCTCTGTCTAACCTGGATATGAACACCGTCAGGGATGGAGCATTCACAACTTCCCTGGGCAACCCATTCCAGCGCCTCACCACCCTTACATTAATGTATTTCTTCCTCATATCCAATCTAAACTTCTCCTGTTTAAGTTTGAACCCATTACTCCTTGTCCTCTCACTCCAGTCTCTAATGAAGAGTCCATCTATCAGCAGATCTGTTCTAGCGGACAGGTCCCTGAGGACTGGAGGTTGGCCAATGTGATGACTGACTCTATAGAAAGTGCAGGAAGGAGGACCCTGGAAACTACAGATCTCTCAGCCTAACCTCATTGCCAAGGAAGTTCATGGAGTAGATGATTCTAAAGTGACATTGTAAAACACATGTGGGAAAATGTAGTCCTAGTCAGCATGGGTTCATGAAGGGCAGGTCCTGCTGACCAACCTGATGTCCCTCTGTGATAAGGTGACCTGCCTGGTTGATGAGGGAAAGGTGGTAGACCTTGTCTATTTGGATTTAAGCAAAATAAAGCATTTGACACTGTCTCCCACAGAGAAAATTGCTGCTCATGGCCTAGATAGGTGGATTATTCACTGGGTTGGAAAATGGCTGGATGGACGAACCCAAAGAGCAGTGGTAAATGACATCACATTTAGTTGGCGACCAGTCACTGGTGGTGTCCCTCAGGGCTCGGTGTTAGGGCCAGTGTTGCTTAACATTTTCATTGATGATCTGGATGTGGGATTAACTGCACCCTTGGCAAATTTGCAGGTGACACAAAGGTGGGTGGGAGTGTTGATCTGCTGAAGGATAGGAAGGCTCTGCAGAGGCATCTGCACCAGCCGGATTGATGGGCTGTGGCCAATGGCATGAGGTTCAACAAGGCTCAGTGTGGGTTCCTGCATTTGGGCCACAACCCCAAGCAGCACTCCAGGCTTGAGGAAGAGTGGCTGGAAAGCTGCTCAGTGGAAAAGGACCTATGGGTGCAGATGAACATGAGCCAGTTTGTGCCAAGAAGGCCAACAGCATCCTGTATCAGAAACAGTGTGGCCAGCAGGGCTGCAGCAGTGATCATCCAGCTGTACTCAGCTCTGGTGAGGCTGCACCTCAAACATGGTGTTCAGTTCTGGGCCCCTCACTACAAGAGAGATATTGAAGTGCTGGAGTAGGTCCAGAGATGGTCAACAAAGCTGGAGGAGGGTCTGGAGAATCAGTCTTACGAGGAACGGCTGAAGGGACTGGGGTTGTTTAGTCTGGAGAAGAGAAGGCTCAGGGAGGACTTTATCACTCTCAACAACTACCTGAAAGGAGGTTATGTTGAGATGGCGGTCAGTGTCTTCTCCCAAGTAACAAACAAGCCATAGGACAAGAGATAACAGCTTCAAGCTGTGCCAAGGGAGGTTTAGAACGGATATTAGTAAAAATTTCTTCACTGAGAGGATGATTAGGCATTGAAGCAGGCTGCCCAGGGCAGTGGTGGAATCACCTTCCCTGGAAATGTTCAAAAACCATGTAAATGAGGCCCTTGTTATATGATTTAGTGGTGGTTTTAGCAGACCTGGGATAATGCTTGGACTTGATGATCTTAAAGGTCTTTTCCAACCTAGCTAATGATAAACCTATGATTCTATAATGCTGAATTATATCAACCACGACAAAACAATATTAAAAATATTGGAGAGCTGATTGTCTAGTGTGCCTAGCAGTGTAGAATTCGTGCTAGAAGAGAAGCGCAGCTCTTCACCTCTGACCACTAGGACTATGGAAATTTTGCTCCAGACTCAAATTAGCAAAAGAAAGTTTGTTTTGTCTTTACCTTTAAATGCGTAGCGAAAACACAGTGAAATTTTTTTTAAAAATTAAGCCTGTGTATCATACTGTCATCCCGTATGCCATATGCATCTTATTGGTTAGATCAGCATCCTGCATCCTGCTAGCTATCTTTATCTAGTATACAGGTCATCAGTTGTCACAGAGAGGAAGGGAGCCTGCAGTGAAGCAGGCAGTGATGAGCCATTTAGCAGAACTTTATACTTAAGGCAGATTATTAGAACATTACAGATACGCTGGAATAGGAACAGATGATTTATATGATTCAACACAGTGCTGTTTCCCTCATTGTGGGATGAGAACTAAGTGAACTTTAGGCTTATGGAGTAAGAGGTCCAGAGAAGAAACCATGACAAAAAAAACTTACCACTCTTACAGCGCATGAAGTAAAACTGTGGAGATTTTATTACTGTTGGAAAAGCTGGTATTTGACACTAAAGAAGTTAAGTCTGTTAGGAATAGAACCAAAGATCAGGCAGGGAAATGCAAGAATCTGCAGAGAAATACAAGAGTATGTAGAAGTGAGAGGAAGAGTACAAGTCATTAATGCTGTATCTCTGGACACAGATGTACTGCTAGAGGCCAGGAGTCCAACAGCAGGCAGTACTACTGTACTAAAATAAAAGAGGCCACCAAGCGAAGCTTAAAATTGCTGAGGCTGCCTGCTAGTAATTAGATTTAGGTAATGCAACAAGCCTTACCTGGTTTTGATGACCAGGTAAGAGAAAGAAGAGAAAGATTAGAGTTAGTTTTAGGTCTAATATGCCCCAGGTTGTAACAGCCTTTTGTATGAATAGCTTTGGGCTACAGTTTAACTGAAATCAGTAATGTAGCTTTAGGGATTGGATTAAATTTGGTATTAGTCTTGGCGATGGAACCTGGCCAAAGGCAGGGTGGTTAGTAAGGACCAAATGACTGTTGCAAATAAGGACCTGCAAATCTATACTAAATCACCTGTCTGAAACAGGTCACAGGTCTAATTTTTATGAGAAGTCGGCTTGTAGGATTTGAGAACAACTATACCTGAGTTTATGGGCTTGGATTCAGGCTACAGTATCAGACGAATCTGCATAATGCCTGAGCTTTGCTTACTGGCTCTTGCCAGTAGGGCCTGCACGGTGTGTTTAACTTAACATAATTAATTCAGGAAAGTTTGCTGCTTTCTTCTTCGTGATGAATTCAGGATGGAGCTTAAATCTGAGTTAGCTTTGGCATTAGGATTAACTTGAGGGGTTGTGTCAGCATGAAGCTGAGCCCATGAATCAATATTGGATTTAGAAGTAGCCATTGAGATTGGCTTAATCCTACTGCTTAGAGGTACTCATGAACTATGCCTAGTTCTACATTAAACAGACAGCAGGGAGACCAGTATAGATCAATATTATAGTCAGAATTAAAATCAAGATTTACTTGGGCAGAAACTGATGAAAGTATGTTGTTTCTGCATTTACAAAGGATTGTTGAGCTCATATGAAACCTACTGCCAGACCAGGTGATCTAGATATAATTCCTCCAGGTCTAGCCTTTAAAACAGGTTTAAGGTTTGTTCAAAATTTACATTTGGAAATGAAAGAGGATGAGCCATTTAGGTTAAAGCCAGGTCTACAAGAAATGAGTGAGACTGATTTGAGGTTTTAGATGATGGAGACCACATTCTCAATCATACTTCTGAGACTGGCATTCGGAAATTTAAAGTCATGTTTGGGGTTCAGACCGTCATGAAGCAATGAACTAATTATGGATTTAAGACCTGCAAGGATCTGTGCTCATTACTGAAATTAGTAAGAGTCACAGACATAGTCATTACCCGCAGCTAAGAGTTGGAATAAAAGGCTAGGACTAAGTCAGTAATTGCATAAGCCAGGATCAATGCACACCTCAGCTGAAAACTCTGATGGAAAAGTGATGCATCTTTCACAGCCTAAGATGAGAACGCTATATTTAATAGAAGAAATAGAAGATCTGTAGTGCCTTGAGATACTGTATCATTACTAATGATCAGATCTCAAGTGACCAACATTACTGGGATGATGAAAGATCAGGAAAGCAAAGTAACTCTGCAGCTTCCAAGGTCAACAGACTTTTGCAGCAATTCAAAGGCTCAGCAAAATCACTTCTCACCAGAGTCTGAGCTTGGCAATGAAGGTGTGAGAAGGCAAAAGAGGATAAAACCAGGGCTGGGATCTGAAACGGAGGGAGGCAAAATATCATGCCCATTGCATAATTAGTGACACAAAATATGAGTTCCCTACATTTTGGATTCTTTATTTGCACAGGTTTTCCCCATTTAACAATAGCTGTATGTTACAATGCTGCATGGCGCAATGGTTACACAATTGGAAACATGTATAAAAGATTATATTAGCAGCTGAACTAGGAAATCTACCTCTCTTCCTTTTGGCTTAGTTGATTATTATCCTTGCTCAAATAAAGGGCCACATGTTCATACTGCCCTTGTGCCCTGGTTGCTACAGTAAAAAGAGACATACAGTGAAATGGTACGTTTAGAATTTGATATTATATGCCTTTATAATTCTTGTCATAGTTAATTTTTTCATATCACTCAGTTTTGTACAGAAGCTGACTTTATTGATTAGTTACCTATTTTGCATCAAGATACATAGAGATCATTAAAAATATAACTAAAATGATGTGGTTTAGAAAATTCCCGCTACAGTAAAAATACCAACCATATGCAATACAGAGGTGGACAATAAAATACACTTCCTTTCTGTTTAGTACTGCCTTTACCAAGTTTAATCTTTGAAGTATGATCAGCCTTCAAAAATTAGCCCAGATGTATAGCATCCTCTAATAGCATCTTTACTTTGACTCTACATGTTTTTTCCCACGTAGATGTGCCATCCACTGGCTGGCATACTAGCTTTCTCCCTCCTCCACACCCAAGCAGCAGCAGCTGTGAGTTTCAGCCCCCATCAGCTCTTAGTAAGTACCTTGATTTTAGATATCTCATGGCTGATCTCCGGGCATCCTTAAGAAAGCAGTTATCGGGCTTCTGGCTACTGAAGAAGAGCTGATGAACTACATTCAGTACCCTAGATGTAACAGTTCTCTTTCAGTTCCATTTCTGAAACTACGAAAGTACTCGTCATTGTATAATTGAGAGTATGGGTAATTTTTAAAGAATTTTAGAAGAGAATATGAAAAGCTACCTACACTATTAAGATCCTTCTAAAACTGAAAGGTGAATTTCATTCTAAATGAAGGATCTGTGGAAAATTCTAGGGAAATTAACTTTAAAAATATTGTAAAATATTGAAGATGAGACTGAAATGGACTCAGCTAATTACACTGGAGATGGAACATTTTGCTTATACAAATAAATATGAACCAAGCCACAGATTAAGTTTGACATTGAGGTATTCCAGCTGATCATGATGTTTGCTCACCTGGAAGAAAATCAGATCCCTGATCCCTCTCCGAAGTTTAAATGAAGTGGAACAGCGCTATCAGAAGAAACTAAAGACTATATAGTCTTTATAGCTAGCTTGGTTTGCTTTTTTTCTTTGCAGGGTGGTCTTTATCACCTTATTATTCAGTCCATCCCATATAACTGCTGGAATAGTGGCTTCATCTCTGAGCCAACCTGTCCACTCTGCCAGAAAATAGTAAAAATCAAAAGTTTGTCTCTCCAGGATCCACATATGTTCTATATCATAGATGTGAACCACATTTTCCTCACTAACCCTTCACAGACTTCAAAGAGTAGCTTTACAGGTCTTGAGATCCCTTCAAGAAGCTGGGAATGAGGTTCGCACTACTTCAGCCAGCAAAGTATGATCTATCAGAAGTGATATGCCCCTGAGTCCTCCACAACCCAGACACAAGCAAAGCTGAACTATTCAGGATTGGAACTGTGTTGCTCTCTCATCTACCGCCAGGCAAAATAGAGTTTGTCAGGTGGCTGTCCCTGAGGAATGCTTTTGCTCAGCAAAGTCCCTTGCTTAGCACTTGCTGCTCAGACAGATTCTTAGGATTGTGGCTTACATGATTTCCATGTGAAACATAAGCCTCTCTATGCATCCTGTGGGAAGCCTAGATACTTTAGTTGAGGTTGAAAAGTCTGGCTGGCAACTGGACATGTGGTAGCTATGCAGTTAGCACATGACAAGTTTTAAGTCCCTTCATGGCTGTTGGCACTGGACAGTCTCAGTGCAGCCTGTAAAGTTGGCGTGTGATGTTTTCCTACCTGCTTGAGCTACCTTGTGAGCCCCAGCCTAGCTGCAGCCCCACAGAGTCAACACCAGCCTCCAAGAAATACTGGTCACTAAGTAGAGAAGATTGCACTGGGCATCACACAGCCTTTCACCTGAAGTTGGATGATGTTCAGACAGTGTGCAGTAGAGAAGATGTGTTTAATCAACATCTGGATATGTGTTACATGTGCTGGTTGCTAAGCTGAGAGAGAACCAGAGAGGAGAGATAAGGTAACAGATGCCAAAGGATTTTTTAAAATGGAGTTTGAAGTTTGGCTTTATTAACGTTGATGGGTGCAGAGAGCTTTTGACGCATAAGAGTACCTAATCCTTAATCCCGAAAGTAATACAAGACACCTAAAAAGTATCCAAGCATCTAATTCATAGAAAACTTACTTCTATAGCAGTACATGCCCATCTATCTTTAAAGAAACAGATCTTCACCTGTGCAATGCTGAGGAAAACAACGCATGAAAACATGTTAAAACACCATGAGACTGCTGGTCCAAAGCTTGAAAACGCTATCTTCCTTTCAGCTTGTTGACAGTTTGAAAGGTAAGGCAAGGCTTCCACATCCATAGTTTCTTAAGTAGGCAAACAGTTCTTCTGAAGCTTTGGATGCTCAGCAGAACCCTCTGACTGGTGTTAATGACATGGTTTTGACAGGCAAGTGCATGCTGAAAAGCCACAGAGTTACAAACAAAATTCAGAGTGGAGCTTGGTGGGAGCAGGAATTGGTGTTGCTTCTTGTCTACAGCAGCACTGTGTAAAATGCTGCTCTTTTTCACTACTACAGCATGCCACAAGGGTCCTTGTTTAGGAAAGGAAATAAATAGAAACATGCAATTTCTTTACAAGGGGCATAGAAATCAGTGGAACTCAGTACCACTGATAACAGTGGTTATTATTATCAGGCAGGTTTGAATTAAATGGAATTTTTCACCCACCTACAATCACGCTGCATTGACCAGGGCTTTTTCAGCCTAAGGGAATTTTAAAGATGTCACAATTTTCCTGAGACAGGTTTATTAAGTTGGCAGCGAAAGCCATATTAGACACACCAAATAGTGGCCAGTCTTATACCTGTATGCGTAAGCGCAGCCTCAGGAGTCCCGGTGTGCTTCCACTGCAGAAGTCTGCTTCTCACAAGCACTGCTTTATCTGCTGTCCCCAAAACAGTGCTTCAGAAGCTATGAATGCTATGGGGCTATTTGGCTATGATGCCAAACAAACTTGGGCTGAGATTAAAGTACAGATCTACAGAACTTGTATGATACGCACAATAAATGGGAGAACAATTGTATCTGATATTTAGGTAAATAGAACATTTGATATCTAATTTAGCAGTTTCATCTGTCCTGAAAGAAAAACCGTCTTTAGGAAACCAGAACAAGAAAAAAAAAGTGAATTTTGATGAATATAACTGGGAAAATTCCCTGCCACTTGTACCTTGCTCTTTTTCTTCAATACCTCTATTTTATTTAACAAGATGTGAGAGTGCATTTCTCTCATGCACTGATCAGAAGAGCTCTGCCAAGCAAAGCCAGTAAGAAAAGGTAAGTGAACACATGAAACTGAGGCGAGGTGAAGCAAAAGACATTTTTAACAAAGATGCCTGGCCTAGCGATTTAGTTTCAGCAAACCAGTAATCAAGAAGACAGACTTCTGATTAACTTTGTACATGCAAAACAGGACAACCCCCACTTTATCTCAGCACACTTTCAGCATGCATTTGGATCTTATGAAACTGCAGACCAAACCAATATGGTGAAACAAAACAAAAGTATCCCACACAACTGGGAGGAAGGAAAAGGTGCTGTTTATTTGCTTTACCAATGCAGAGAAAGACAGACCATGTTTTAATACCTAGCAGTATTACCATCATAAGTGATCCCGCTAAGATCATCTTTTCTGCATTGACAGTTACACCAGTGAATTTGGTGCTGCCAAATGCTAATGTTCATTTCATTTGGAATGCTGGGGTTTTATACCATTGGAACCATTTGCTATGGCTTTCTCCACACTTACTGTGACTTGCAGGAGTAGCAAATCCTAAGGGATTCATTCAAGATTGCATTTGCAATGGTGCTACTGCTTGAGCTACATTGAGAACTTCAGATGAAAGGTGTTGGATATCCTGGACAGCAAGAGAGAAACACAGGTAGGGCAAAGGCAAAAACAGCTTCAAGAAACTGCTGCTGATTTCTGCCTAAACTCTTTCTTCTGGTTTCTCTCCCTAAGCACAAAGGGCTCGGTGGTTCCTCACATGAGCAATCCCACTTGCCAGGCTTTACCTTGGCAGAGCTCAGACCCCATTCCTTTTCCTTAATTCTCCCAGTGGAAGCCCCTGGTGAGTCAGGAAAGGGAGTTCCCCCACTAAGAAGCCCTCTGCTTTGCTCCTAGGACTGGGGGACAGGAGGAGCCAGGCATGGAAGCCCTACATGCACCTCCTCCCGCAAGGAGTGCTCCATGAACACACTGTCTTAGAAAAAGGAAAGTATCTTCATTTTCCCTTTCTACCCCCATCACAAGACAGGCTTTGACATTAAAAGCATGATTGTGTTTTTTTTCCCAGAGAGGAGGGGTGAAGCAGGGGGTGGGGAAATTGTCCATGTACTACAACAGATGGTTTAAGTTCGGTGATTACAAAATCCTGAAGTTAAAATAGTTTAATTACAAAGTCAATACTGCCTCCAACCTCTGCTAAGCCTTCAGTGTAAAAACAACAGACGGTATAGTGCAAATGGTAGGACAATATTTAACCAGAACTTTGCATTAGCTACTGCAGTACAGCTCTCCATCAGGCCTTCAGCAAACGGAAGATCAACTGATTTTCCCAGATTGTATTTGTTAACCATCTCTGTTTCAGTATCAATGGCTGTGAGAGAACCACAGACAACCTTAAGGAAACAAACTGCAGGACTATACTGCAAGCTGAAGCTCAGCAAAGTTGTATGTAAAGTCCAATATTACAAGCATACAACTGAGACAGTTATTAGACCTTACCAGGAATGAATACAGAGGTAAAAAAGATGACCAGGTGAAGTTTTTATATATAAAATGAAAATAAAATTTAGTGAAATAATCAATGTTCTATTTTAGACTGGATTTTATAGAAAAAATAAAAGGACATGGGAAGACACAGGGAAAGGACAATTTGAGGATGACTTCAAACAGCACAAATTTTATCTTTCACATGCAAGGAAAACAGCAACTCTACAGCATGTTGAAAGGAAGCCTTGCTAAGCTGTGTTCTTGCAGCTGAGAGCTTTTTTCTTGGTCTTTGCTGAGTGTGTATGTATTCTATGTATTCTTTAACAGTGACAAACCCTTCCTCTGTTGGCTTGCATCCCTTATAAACATCAACTCAAACATAAAGAATGAAGAATCAGAGGAAGTCTGGCTCTTCTTTATTTGCAATATACTAAAATCCAGTCCCACCTGCTTCTAGCATGACACAGCATAAGATACTCACCATCCATTCTACATACAAAGTGCTGTGAGGCACTGCTCTGTTACCAACCTCCATGGGTAAAAGCAGGGTCTGGCAACGTGGTGACAAGAGATACAAACTCACAAAAGTAAAAGCAAAACTAGACAAACTGGAGATCATCTTCAATAACTTTTCTCACCACTCATCCTCACTGACCCTTAGAGTAAAATCAGAAGTTAAAGAAAGAGGGAAAACAGGCTCCAACAATGACAGTACAACACAGAGGAGTTCTCACAATTGTGCTACCCCTTTATAATTCATTTTATAGAGTTTAAGAGATGAAGAGTAGCTTTGGGTGTCTGAGATCATATTTGCTAAACCGAATAACAGTTTCTAGTAGCCAATCTCTTTCCCTGGGGTTCTTCATAAATAACAACAGTCAGGACAGAGAGCTGCATTGGCTAAGATGGGAGAGAAGGGACACCCTGGTGAATCTAAAGGAAAATCCTCTTTAATCATGAAGAGGAAAGATGAAACAATTCTAAGTCCTGATCATGCAGATTGCTGCATATTCCAGTCCTGCTTTCATTAAATTAAATTTGCATATATGAATAGATGCACTGACTTTCAATTAAGACTAAGTGCAGGTTGAAGTGCTTCATTTCAGTAGTGTGGAAACGATCTGTAATAACAGAAAAAACCATTAGCTTATGTTCTCTTGGAAATCATACCATTACTGGTATAGCACTGACAACACATAAACAATAGAGATGATTTCTTTATGTGAGCATAAGATATTTGTATTTGTTCCTAGAATATGCCAATAAATGGTTTTGTTACTATCTGTAACAGCAAATAGCCCTTTAGAGCATTTTGTAGAGGCCTTCTGAATTTCTAGTATTTTTTCTTTGTTCTGACACTTCCTTCTGTTCTTTACCCTAAGCATGTACTTGTAACTAGAAATAAATCCAAAGGAATAAGACACAGACACAACAGTTCAAAAAACCTTAGGCCAGAGCAGAACCTACAAGCTTGTGTCTTCATGGGAGCTCTGCACTCTGAAGACATCTGATTTTGC
Source organism: Psilopsiagon aymara (assembly GCA_024733675.1). Lineage (NCBI taxonomy): Eukaryota > Metazoa > Chordata > Aves > Psittaciformes > Psittacidae > Psilopsiagon > Psilopsiagon aymara. The sequence goes on along the minus strand of JANRGW010046253.1, from coordinate 51,649 downwards.
TCCACATGCATCGGCAGGGCTTTGGATACATACTGCCGACACAAGGACTATCAGTGCTGTCGTTGCTATTATCGGTGCCCTCAAAGTGCCTGGTGACGGTGCGGTGCCAGGGATTATGGCCCTGCTGTGCTGGCAGCTCCTCAGGTGCAGGGAGGAGGATAATGAAGGCAAGTTATCACCACCCAAAGCTCACCCTCTGGAAGTTTGAAGGGGAAATGGCAGTGTAGGGTTATTGGAGGCCTTACCAAACAGCAGGGGACTTGAATTTAGCCTGAAATACACCTGTGTGTCAGAAAACAAAATACATTTTTAATAGAGGAAGATATGGTTTAAAAAGTTAAGCAGTGGAAAGCCTGTTGTTATAGACCTGACTGTTCTTTGTCTTAACAAACATTTACCCAGGGTTGTCTCATGACTGGTCAACTTTTGTAATCCATTAGAAAGTGATGCTGCTGCATGACATGATCAAACACCAAATGCAGCAGAAAGGCCATAACTATATCTAAAAAGCCTTTGTTTTGTCAAGGCCTTTCACTAATGCTGGCAACAAAATTATTGAGTTTATAATGAGCTGGTCTCTTGTCAAATAAGCTTTGTTATGAGCAGTGTTAAACTTTATATCTGCTTTTAAAATAAACACTTTGGGTTTATTAATGTTTCCTTTCCTCTCCAAATTTCTTTGTTGAGGAGAGGTGCCAGAGGAAATGTACCAGCAACAGTAGGATGTGAAGTATAGTTTAGAATACATTCAATATATGTTGATGAGGCCATTAGCAGAGTTTATAGATACCACCACCTGTCTCTTATTCCACTTGGCATTACTTTAGTGACAGAAAACATACTGTAAGAGAGGTGGTGTGCTACCATTAAATCTTTACTCCTGTACTAGAAGGAACATAGTAGCAAGTTCATGCCTTATGGCTAAAAAGATTTTCCAGTAATGGCTCACTGAGATAAAGAAACCAGAATAAATAAGGGGGGAGGGGGAGTAGGAGCTATAGAATAAACATCACTCTGGTTTTGGATGCTAGAAAGACACTGAATACCTGAGAAGGAAAAGCTTTGCCATTAGAAGTGTAAGGGGGGGCAGTTAACATTTTACTTGTTTCTTTCAAGCTAGTAAGTGCATCCCTTAAATCAATATTGCAAAAGATACTCTTAGACCTACCAAATGTAGGCAAGAAAGATGAAATAAAATAGAATAAAATACAAAATAAAATTTAATAAAATAAAATAAAAAAATTATTTAATTAACTAAAATGCATTTAAATGAAATAATGCAAAATAAACCCAAACTAAACTAAAATAGTAGAACAGATTAAGCAAAGGTAAACCAGCGCTGCCATCACAGGCCGCCGCGGCAGGCGACACCTTCTCGGCCCTGCGGCGCCCCCTAGTGGGAGCGGTGCGGCACCGGCGGCCCCCGGAGAGCACGGAGGGAGGTGCGGAGCGCAGGGCTGGGCAGTCGGGGCAGGGGAGAAGCCGCCGTAGAGACGGAAGGGGGAAGCTCGTAGCCGGCAGCAGCTTTTCTAGACCTTACTGGCCCCAGTGCTTGCTGTCTTCCAGACGGGGCCTCCCTGCGGGGGGGGGGGGGGGAAACACCGCCTCTGGGGTCATGGGGAAAAGGGGCGCAACGACTTGGCGTCTCTAGGCCAAGGGAAGGAAGAGCACAAGCGGCGGGGAGGTGGCCGGTGCAGCATCGTGCGGCTGCAGGGAAAAAGAAAAAGATGAAAGCGGCACGCTGAGGTGGGGAGCAGGGAGGAGATCAGGCAAAGACCTTCAGGCTTCAAAGCTGTACCTCGGAGTTGGGCAAACAGCGAGTGAATCAAAACAGGTGGGGCTGGACACATGGAGAAACCCATTTCTAAAAATCTGTGTCGAATTTAAGAAAGCTTAAGAAAACTGAAATTGACAAAATGTTCCTCATCTTCCCAGAACGCGCAAAGCCTCTGCCCAGCCTGTCCTGCGTCTGCCGGGGCAAACGGAGGGAGTCCTGAGCAGGAGCACGTCCCAGCAGCCCCGATCCCTACGAGCTCATCCGCGGGACAGCGGCCCGGCGGGTCCCGCTGCACAGACACCCGTGCCCGGCAGCACTGGCAGAGGGGAAAGGATGCAGCGCCCTGCAGAGCAGGTACCTGCACAGCCGCGGGTCAAAGGCTGACTCTCCTCTCTGGAAAGGAGGAACGTTGCCAGCCTTGGTCCCCTCCGGCTTTTAGCAGGAGAATCCTCAGGTTTGATCAGGAGATGGCAGCACCGTCCTGGAAAGTTCGAAAAACTCCCCCGCCAGCACCCCGTGTTCGAAAAAAAGGCGGGAGGCGCCGGGAAGCAAAACGGCCGTGTGCCCGCTGGAAGTAGAATTTACAGGGGGAAAACACTCACGTGTCGAGGAATTACTTTAACTGAATTGCAAAGAACCCATTTAAAGATCAAAACTGAGTTTGCTGCTGTGCATCACAGGAGTCCTTAAGCATGATGCTGGCAGCACTCCCTTCTCCAAAACATTGCAACAAGAGAAAAAATCCCACGAGAGAAGAAGGTCCACAGATACCACTGGAGACTTTATTGCTTCAGTGCTGCTTTTATTTGTATGAAAGTATGGACATAACACTATCAGAACTATAAAACTTTACAATACAAAGATAAAACTGAAATTTCTCTCCCCTGATTTCCAGTATTTGCTTTGAATGGGTGCAAAAAAAAAGATTATTTAAAAATCTGTCAATGTGATAAGTAGGGCTTTCTGTCAGACCAGCGAGGAATCTGTTGCGAGCTGCACACAGAGCTGATGTAGGTTTTCTATAATCTTTGCTTATTTCCTAAAAAAAAAAAAAAAAACCCAAAAATCATTAAAAAAACCCACAAAACAATAAAACACACACACAAGAAAACCAAAACCAAACCACCACAAATCTGTAGAAAACACAAAGTACCTGTAGTGAGCTTGTTGTAAGTCAAACCAGGATGGGCATAACTAAAGTCACTGCAGGTTGGCTTTTTCTGACTTACTCCTTGATGAGCTTTCAGTTGGCAGCTGCAGGCAAAGGTACCATTTTCAAGCCATGTATTTTGCTCCTCTCCTGCCCCAGATTCTAGATTTCTTGAGCCTGTGACGGGAATTCCCACAGACCTGCAGGTGTTGCCGGGAAAACCCCCTTGCAGTTCATTAGGTGGTGCTGAAAGACTTTGCTGAAAGTGCCATCGTGTTGACCCTTTCAGCGTTTACTAGAGCTCGTCCACCTGAGTTCTTGATGAGGGGAAATACTATTGAAAAAGCCGTTTGGAGTTTGTTTGGCACCAACTCTGGCACCCCAGCCAGAGTCAGAACCTTTTGGTATTCACTGAATACACAAATAAGTGCATGTAGCCCCCCCTTTTTTGCTTTCCAACATATTCATAGATCCATCTTATTTTCTGACATTTTATTTAGTATTGCAAACATTCAAAGAGCATAGCAAATGGAAATTTAAGGTTTAGCCAGATTGTATCAATTGTTGGTATTGGAACATCAATGGAGCTCAAACAAGTTTTGCTTGGCAGGACAATTGCATGAAAGTATTTGATGTTGAATCACAAGCTATTTTCAAGGTTCATACACACAAAAGAGTTCAAATATAAGCAAATTAAAGCTCCAGTATTATGAAATATGCTCTTGTTTTCTTTCTACTTGCCAACTATTTAACCTGGTCAGGAGATAAATTAACATAGGATTAATTCTAGGAAGCCAACTTCAGATTCCTCCTGGGTTTCCTTGAAATGAGGTATCTTTCACTTCCTATCCTGCACGGTTTTGTAATGCAGCTGCACATTGTTGAAAAATTGCCACAATTCATGGCAGGGTGGCTGCACTTCAGCAATGAGCAAAGTTATTTGGAATACATACATCTATATTTGCATGCTTGTGAAGCTTACATGTCTGACTTGTTAAGCTCTAGGAAGCTCCTTGATGGACAATGCCATGATACACAGTGGATGGCAATGAAGCCATTAATGAATCTGGGTAAAGAGAGGCTGATCCTCAACACCATGAACTCCAAAAGAGTATTTTTGTAATTCAAAAGGGTAAATGATCATGTGGAGCAGAAAAAACAGGATAAGATGAAGAAGAGGAGAAAAGTCCTCTCCACAGCCAGTGATCCCTTATGTGGGGTAAAACCAGGTGACCTTTAGGGTCTCCTTTTCTTGCATGGTTCACCAGCGAGGGATGTGATTGTGGGGAGCTGGCTGGAGGTAGCTCCTACTGCCACTCCTGCTCTGTGCCTGCAGATCTGCCAGGGCCAGGCCAGGCACTGGAGGGCACAGAGGGGAGTGCTCTGAACTGTCCTTATAGTCATTCTTCCAAGGTTTTGGGCTTGCTTGCCTGTTTCTTTCTTCTGCCATGGGAGAGAGATGGAGCGTTTGGCCTGGCAGCATAAACACCTGTTTTGGAGCAGTATAAGACAAGGGAAAGAGAAGCAGAGATTTTGGCTGTAATCTCAGTACTCCAGTCTTTCCTGGGAACTGAAGCACATGACCACACAGGTACAATAGGGGGAAGGTACTTGGTGACTGCAAATGGCTCAACAGAGCCCCAGTGAGGTTTACTCTTGCATAAAGGTGTGATGACTGTAAGAGGGAAGTGAGGGGGATCATTCAAGACCACAGTCAATTAACTAAACTTCTGCAAACTAAACTGATGACCTATGTCAGCTCACAAAAACTAAACTCACAACCTATGTCACCCAGGAACATGAGCAACAGATTTGCTCAGGAGCCAGCTAGTTAGGAACTGAAAAAAAAAATCTCTCCTTGCATCACATAGTGGCTGGCACAGTAACTGTATTGGTTTGTCCTTGTTTGGTCTTTAAAGAAAGGTCTCATTGCCTCCCAGATGTGCCCATACTGTAAGTGCTTTTTGTGCCCTTATGCCTACACAGCTCCTGAGAAAACCATGGAGCAGAAGCCCACGCTTTCCCCTTCTTTTTATTTAAACCCAAACAGTGTGTCCACGAGCTTTTTTAAGTCAACGTGATGAAGGCCTCCTCCAGAAGGCCAGAGGGAGGTGGGCACGAAAGGTCTGACAACACTCCTGACTGTACACCTCCCCACAGGAGGACTGGTCCCTGGGCTAGTGGAGTGTCTGCATAACCCTGCTAGCCATCAGCACGGAAGCTGGGAATGGAAAACAATTTTGATATTGGCAGCCTGGATTCCTGCCCTTCTCAAACACATTTGATGTTCATACATGGTCTCTTGGCTGCTGCTGCTGGGGGCCATCTGTTGGGATGGCTTCGTGCCTGATCAAATGGTGGTATGCCAGTTTCACTGGGACACGAAATAGATGCCAAACAAAACGCGTCTGGTTTTACTTCTATTACTCTGAATTCAAAGCACATGCTAATACTAATCCCCCTTTTAACAGTTGTGTTGTGGTGCCAGTTAAACCTTCATTTTTTCCCACTATCTGCCAGATTTCTACCACGTACTTAGGCACTTAGCAAAATCCAGCAGAAATCAACACTTTTGACTTCACACAAACAGGGTACTATTTGCAGGGGCTTGGTGAGAGGTGTTAGCACTAATGAGCTGAGTGTGTGAGAGTTTCCTATACATGTAATACGGGATCCTTGAAGGAGCTGGATGAGGACATTTCTTTCTAAAGTGCTCCTGAAACCACATCCAGCTATCATAAAATGTTCTGTTGGATGAAAATGTAACTTATCAGTTTTAAAATGCTAGCATAAACTAGGTGTATTTTTTTTAAAAAAGATGCTACCAAATATGCAAAGGCTTTTAGCATTATGTGAGTACTAATCTGAGATGCACCAAAGACGTTTTCTTTTCTATGTGCAAAGAGTTCACCATAGCTCCAATCCTGATCTATAGTAAAATCTTCCATGCTGTAGCTGGCTTTGCTGTCTGGGTTTATATGACTAACTCCCTCCGAATGTTCCACATTCAGAGAAGTGTATTCCTGACCTCAGCCAAGATGAATATTATTGTCAAAACTGCCATCATTAAAGCTACTGTGGGTTTTCAGATTCCTCTAGTGTTTTGTGGGGAAAATCCATCTGCTTCAGATGTTCCCTTGGGTGATGGATTTCCTCCTTTAGTCCCATAGTGGATCAGGAAAGCCTAAGGGAACATCTGATGTTTGGTTTTTGTCTTCCTGCTGCTGTGCAATGCTAAGAGGATGGACATCTTGGACACCTCCTGCCACATCCTCCTCCTCCCTTTGCCCCCAGGAGGGAGATGACAATGCCTTGGCATTAGCCTCCCCTGGCAGGATCCCTCCTGTGTGAGGGGTAGGCAGGATCTAGATGTGCCAGCTGAGATTCATGGTTTTAGGAAGGGCTGGGACTTGACCACTCTATCACATGCTGAAGTCCTCAACTCCTGGATTCATAATGATTTAAACCACTTCATTTTGTCAATGATGCAACAGATTCCTGTGTTATTATAATTTAATAAACATCATTAACTTTTTTAACCAGCTTGTTTACATTCCCTTCTTGTCAATTCCTAAAGTAAAATTTACTGTAGAAATCTGAAAAAAAAAACAACAAAACAAGCCAGTCACAGTTAAGGAAAGCTGGGGAATGTGGAGGTTGGTTTCTGCTTGGTTTAGCATTGAACTACCAAAAAAAAGCAAACTAAATAAAAATGTGCCTCTCCCAAGTAAACATGGCAGGGCCAGGAGCATAGGCCAACTGGTGGCATCTGGACTGGCCATAAAATTAAAAATAAACTTAAGAGTAAATGTGCAGCTAAATGCAGACTGTGGGGATAGGATGTGAACTTCAGCTATTTCCTGCAGCTAGTGTGGTTCCAAAGTTTAACAGCTTTAGCCTTTGGAGACCCGGAGGCGTGCATACTTGTTTTCAGTTTCTGCTCCTTTCATCTCCCCCTACTCGGAGCCCTACACACCTCCCAGCTGCCCTGCTCGCTCTGTCTCTCTCTGCCGAAGGACACTCCTCTCACCCTCTGATGAATGTCCCACATGGCTTCAGCACAGAGCATCACCACACGGCAGCAGCGGTGCCTCCCTTACTGTCCTTGTGTGGTTTGGCCTGCTTTGGCAGGATAGGGGCCCCCATTCCCATGTTGCCCTCAGGGCTCACCAGTCTGCGAAAGATTGTCTGCTACCTGCTGAGTACCATCCAGGAAGATGACAGCTACTCTCTGGATGTGCTGGCTCATGCCTGACAATTAAGCTTTTTATGGTGACTTTCTGTCCCAAAATTTCCTTGTTTTTCATGATTTTCTTCTTGTTGTTTAAACAACCACAGAGGTAACAAGGAAAGGGTTAATGGAATAGTTAATACATCCTTATGTCACAGAGGCTGTATGATAGCAAAGAGTTATTTTCAGGCATAAATTTATTATTAGGGGATGTACTACAAAGCTTAAAAGTATCTCACTAAGCCTCACTTGAGCCTTGCGTTCTTTCTGCTTGTGACCCTTATGCCTGCATTGACTTAAGGCCAAATCCAACTGAGGAATGTATTTCTAAAGTGTGTCTTCACATCTGTCTCATAGAATCATAGACTCATAGAATGGTTAGGGTTGGAAAGGGCCTTAAGATCATCAAGTTTCAATGTTCCTGTCATGGGCAGGGATGCCTCAGCCTAGACTGTGTCGCCCAAGGCTCTGTCCAGCCTTGCCTTGAACACTGCCAGCATTTATGATTAAACTTTAATTTCATGCTCATTTCTCCTAACACTGTATGATAGTCTTCTTTGTTAAAATAAAAATGCACGTAAGAACAACTCTACTGTAAATCTTTGAATACCTTAAATTATTTTCCATAATTCAAATTACATTGTTCCAATAGTGCCAATCTCCTAACACAAGTCTCCAGGATAAATACATCCTGCACTTCTCTGTGGTTGTGAGTGACACTCAGCAAGGTACTTTCTATTAAAACCTTTTCTCATCTTGTCACCTGCTGAAATCCTCAACTTTTCACAGTAACAGACAAAAAAAACCCCAAAAAACCACAAAAAACCCCCAGAATAGGGAAACAGCAGAAGAAAACTGGGGCACATTTTCATGGATTTTCAATAAGTTTGTTTACACTTTTGAAATTTAAAGGGGGAAGATGAACAAAGATGTGTACACATAAACCTGAGTCAGCCTAGTTCTTGATTTTGCCTAGAAGAAAATGTGTTGAATACAGTCAAAGAATGGAAGAACAATGTAATCTTCAAACATGACAGAGAAGGCTTTCTTACAGGAGGCAGAAAGAAAAAAAGAGAAACATAAAGGTCCCCTCCAACCCGAACTCTTCTATGACTCTATGACTCCATGTATCTGTACCTGTACCTGTCCATTATTAGAAATAAGGCAAATAACATATTGTCACAGAAGATACCAGAAAATCACCAAGATGAATAGGTATTTGTGTTTCTTAAAATTTAACTTAAATGAAAGGTTTTCCATTTCCGCCAAAATAATTTTCTCTTCGTGCTATAAGTCAGAGAAGACAGAAGTCAGAGGCTCACACAAGGAACTTTAAAGAGGAAAGCACTAGATTTAAGTCTCTCCTTTTCTTTTTCTTTGTCAATACAGACGTGATTGCAGACAGATTTTTCCACGCTATGCTTTTATGTTTGTGTACTTTCAGCATATGGCTACACTACCACTGACCCTTTCAGCTCCATCCCTGCTTTGAGCTTACAAAACTGTCAATCCTGCGAATGATTTACCAAACTGATGCCTGTGAGGGGAAAATCCCTCAGTGTGCTGAAGATCATGTGGTAGTAAGTGAAGCAGTTCTCAAAAAAAAGGGCTAGAAGTAACCCTATATTTGGACTACTGATTGGAGTTTCCTCACAAGGCTGGTACAATCAGTCTTCAAAATGTTTCGTCATCTGGGGTTAGTTGTCTCTTCCAGAATGTTATCAACTGTTAAGGAAATAGGACATTTAGGGACATGCTTCACTAGCAATTTAGGGAGAGCTTTTTTTCCAGAACTAAAAGGAGGAGAAGGTGGAAGGAAGGCAGAGTGAGACTTTCTGAGCTATATCACCCCCTGTGCAAAACCTAGGAGAAAAAGTATTTTGTAAATGAACTATTTGAGGAAGCGTTCCTCTGACACGACCTTTTCTGTTACAGTCCTTTCATGAGCAGTCTGTGAAAAGGGCAGCTTTGCTGAGCACATTAATAACACTGGTTTGTACACTCCAAACTGCTTCATGGGTCACCAGAGAAGATGGAGTTCATTAAAAGATAATTTAAGTTCTTCTACAGTCTATTATACTGAGGGAAATCCAATGTAAGCCAATGACTTCATGTTATCAATTAAAACATAAAATTACCTAAACAATCTTAACTCCCCTTCATTGTACATACATATTGTGGCACAATCTTGAAGTACATCAATCACTGTGTGTTGCTTCATTCCCTCCCCAGCATGCTTTTCCCCTGATTCTGATGGGATGATGACGGGACATTTAAAATACTCATTTTGTACGTAGCCTTCAATCCATAACTTTTTTCATAGTATACTGCGAACTACAGTTCTCCAGCACAGGATTCATCTCATACACTTTAAATGTCAAAAGCTCTAATTATGTAGCCTCTGCTAAATAGTCATCCTGCACTCCTTTCTCCAGAGGTCAATTCAGCTAATCTATTTTAGACAGCCACTGAGGGTGAGTTGTGCCTGGATTTAAAGAGTTTCATTTCATGTGAAATGATTGAGTCAATACCCTCAGCTTCAGATCAAACACTAATGCGGTCTACGATGGATCTTCCAAATTCCTTGTCTAAAAAAACAAACTCTCCTGAACATTATTTAAGAGAGTTCAGGCAAATCTATAAAGTTATTAGGGTTGGTGAAGTAGTTAAGTGGGTGTAAAGAAGATATTGGACTTTAACAAGGTAGCTGATGAAATGATCCAGTGAGGTCTTTTGAACACTAGCACATGCTGTCATTTCTCATTTGCTATAGCTTACATCTTCAGTAAAGACAGTGCTCTAGTTCTCTGGGCTAGCACTAAAATTCCTGATTAAAACATCTGCAAATGCAGGGTGGGATCAGCACTCACCCCCAGATCTAGGACCAAGTGCACTATGTAAGGCCTTGCACATTAAGAACTGATTGAATCAACCCACTTCCAAAAAGACTGCTGATTTCTGAATTCCTTCAACTGAAGCAACTCCAGAGTTTGTTCACTTCTTTTTTAACTGAGGTAAACCAAAATTTCAGTCTATTGATTGACATTTCTGGATTTTTTTTTGCAATCTTGAATTGTCTAACCATAGAACTGTTGTAACAGAACTATATGAGAGGGATTTTTTTATCGCACACATTTTTGAGGCCCTATTCAGGGAAAGAGGAAGAATGGCTTTTGGAGAAGTACTGACTGATTCAGCAGTATATTCTGAAAGCATATTCTGATCTCTACAGTGGCTGATGGATCATCACCCGCTTGCCTCCATCATGTGCCTCTCAACCTGAGCAGAGCCGCGGGTGCTGAAGCTGTGCATGCCAATTCTGCCATCAGGCATTACTGGCACCTCTCTCATTGGTGGTGCATATCTGTGAAATGTCTCTGCATTTTTGGCACTGTAAATCTTATGCTCAGCTATAACTTAGAGATAAATTATGGTACATTCATCTGCCATTAGTTTCAAATTAGCAGTGTCATTTATATTTTTGTATAAATATTATTAAAGCTACAGATTCCAGAAGTCAGGACATATATTAACAGAGTGTGCTCACTAATCCCAGGAAGATCACGCCTCCTGTTCTGTGGGATTTAGGCTTGTCCCTGATTCAAACAGATTTGTGGTGTGAAATATTAAATAGTGCTGCCGGTGACTAGTTATTCACAAAGGCCAACGCTGATACCTCATTTTTCTTGTCCTCACACAGTCTTGATTGCACTGGAAACTGCTCCTTTATAAATAAAACAAGTGAAAAAGCCATCATGTTTTCTTCCCTGGCTAGTTGCCAGTATTTGGCAAAATAAAAGCCTGGACTGAGAAATTAAGGCTGTTTCTGCTTTTATTCCTTGCCACACAAAAGTGGACTCATGACCTGCAGTAGGCGTGGGTGGACTCAGATGTAATGCAGCTATTTGTGCCCTTCACCCTGAGCTGCTTGCTGCAGCCTGCAAGACAGAGCTAGAGCAGAGCCAAGTGACAGGATGCTGACACTGCTTTCTGGTATCCACTGTCAAAAAAAAATTTAATTTATATGCTTTGCCATACGTGTACAACAAGTTCCCTTGGCCCCGTCAAGACTGGAAGAGAGAGCCAAGTCATGTCCCTTGGCTTGGCTCATCCTTGGCAGACATTCAAGCTTCCAGCTTGCCTTGGAGTAGATGACATTCACTTAGAGCTATTCTTTGTACATGTCCAGCCTTCAGAAGATAGTTAGTGGCCTCTGCTACTTTATATTTGTCCTGTTTGAACCTGCTGGCTTTGAGGCCTGAGTACTTTCCATTCTTATAGAGAGTATCACATAGTAACCAGCAATGTCTATAGGTTCTGTGGTACATGAGATTGAATGATAGATACATAACAGTTTTCTAAATTACTTGTGTATTTTCTTAAGAATGAGAGAGACAACCTAATTCTTTAGAAAGTAAGTAAAAATTATGTGCTAGATAAAATTCCTCCTTTAAGCTGTAAACAATCAGATGTTGACAGTCATTCATCTCAGGTACCAAGCCAGCCAGATATAAGTCAGCAGATGTATCCCTGTTAGTGCTAAACTGAGACGGAGGCAACAGATGCTACCTCTCAGCAAGGCTTATTAGACCACACTCAACAGCATGCTGACATAGTTAGATGGTATCCCAGCTTCTTCTGGCCTGCAACTGCTTAGCTCATCACAAAGGCAAAGTAGCAGACGACTGTACAAAACCTAGCAGACATGCCTTCACTCTAAGACACTGGGTTTGTGGAAGACTTTTTAAAATATGAGGGAAGCTGAAATCTCTGATGTCCTCTGCATTTTTGAAAAGTCTCCCTCTTGAGTAGCACATGGAGCTTTACACTGCTGCTGTCAAGCCATCTACATAGCAGAGCATTTATTTGTACTGTAGACAGGCTGTTGTGGTTGCACATGTGCACTGACTATGGACCAAGTATGTGCACTGGGCATCAGGAGATTTATGTAGAAAGGTAGTCATAATATTTGACTAGCAAAGAGTAGCTACCAGAAGTAAACTGAATGAAAGCTGGACTTCTATCCACCATCTCTCTTCCAGCTCCCATCGTCAGTACCCAAGGCTTACTATATGCCGCTTTATGTTGGTGCCTACAGTAATAGTGCTTTTCACATGTAGGCAGCAGATAGTGTCTTGTGGGCACCTGCTGTGGCTTTCAATGTACACATGATAAATTGCTGTTTCAATTTTTAATTCAAATATTTTTAACATTTATTATTTTAGCCAAGTTTCCTCTTGCAGCAGCGACTGCCCGAAGAGCTGTCTTGTGTCAAAATGTTCAGTGACATCGCAACACATAATCTGAAACTAAAATAAGGCTGCTGTATATGTTTTACCTGGTACCGATTAATAATTTTAATTAGTGTCCTCTGCACTCTATGAAAGAGCAGCTGAAGTAATTCAGAATACAAAGAAGGTAGCTCCAGAGCTCTTTGGGAGAACTGATCATGTTCAGCAGTATTTACATTTATTTTTTTTAAAAAAGTCTAGTTTTTGTGGTTTCAGAACGAATCTGCTAAACACATACCTGTATTGCTTTGTTTACAGTTACAGCTAACAAGCTAAAGATACATGCTCCAACTGACCAGTCTTATGGGAAACTGAGATCCAACTGCTAGCCATCAATGGTGACTCACTGCAACTGCCTAAAGTGCAACTGGCCTGTAAACAGGGTTAGACAAAAAAATCTTAACATTATCTACCTTCTTCTAACCATTTCTGGGCTGTTCTTTACCAGGGGCTGGTTCTGTTTGAGATACAACATTTGCAGAATCTGCCTGTGAAGGCTATTCCAGGGACTAACAGAGGCACTTTTCCATAGTTTGTTCTTTCCAGTCTAGTCTTTCCCCTGTATTATTTTTTACTCCAAGGCTATATTAAGCTGCCAGAGAAAATAACAGGGGAAGTTCTGCAAAATGGAGAATGGGGAACTAAAGAAAAGGACACAGACAGAGCTACTACTTGTAGAAGGACTGGGTAGATTCTTTGATGAAAGCAGCAAAGTGTACTATACTTATCATCTTGTCACCTTTTCTCTGTGAGTCCTAAGTTGTTTTCTTTCTAAAGCTTCATTTTGTTTACCTCAACAATGAGAACAAGCAGAATGTTTGGGATAATCTGGCTCACAGTACAATAAGATTTCCCTATGTCAGTGGGCATCAAGACAATCAACACCCAGCTGCCGTTAGCTACCAGGTTAAGCTTTTGGACAGAAATGAGAACTCAGCTCTACCAGTGGTTGCGTCTACAGGGACAACAAATAGCCAAGACTTGGATCTCCTCGTCATGACTTTCTTCCCTGAAGATCAGCCCAGAAAACAGCTTATTCTTATCCTGACACATTCTTTCAAAGTTTATTTCTTTCCTGAGTGCATGTAATTTCAAAATAAATCATTTATTTTTGAGTCTCCGAACTTTTACGAATCTAATAAAATAGTAAAATAGAAAAGCAGGAAAAGTGGTTCCCTTAAAATACTACAATATCAAAAACCATCTCAATGAACCTGATGCACAACAAGATGTTGGATTGGCTGTGCTTACTCAAACAGGTCAGGTGCTTCCATCTAAACTCACATCCTTATACTCCTAGTCTTTAGTTTCAGCCCATCCACCAAATCCCATCAGTTTTATATACTTTTATGACACACATGATGACTTCCAAAATGAGCAGTCAGGGCAAAAGCCTAACTGTTAAGAGGTAGCTAATGTAGCATTCCTCAAAGTTATGAAAACACAGCGTCTAAAGGCAGATGAAATGACAGTGACCTGAAATAACAGGAATCTGGCTTCAGTTATGTATCTGGCAGGGACTGAGGGTGATGGAAGCTTGTGAGCTGTATCCAAAACCTTGAAATACAGCCCTGCCCCTGAATGAACTGGAAGGCATATTTCAGCCTGCAACAAGTCAAAGTTCAATCATCACTGGCCTTCAGGACCTCTATCCAGTCCTTGTTCAGGTTCAAATACAGAATCTTTGGAGTGACCTGACTTTACTGCTGAATTTCTCTGGCACCCAAGTCTTCCCATGTGTTCAGCTGTGGGCTTTCCCCAGTGCATTTGTCAGCAGTCATATTTCCCTTGTGGAAAATGGGAATGAGAGAGAGAAGTAAACTCCCTTATTAACTCAAATCCTCTCCTGGGTGTCTGGAAGGGAGTGCTGGAGAATCCAAGCTTTTACAGCTCTCTTTTCTTTGCCTTGGAATATGCAATGTTTTGTGAAAACTGGTCTGCATAAAGGTTACAAAGAGGTGAAAGAAAATGCCTAGGAAGAAAAGAAAGGTGCAAAGTAAAACCAGAGCCAGATAAGAAAAAAAGAAATTGCTTGAATATAGGAATATGAATTATTCTGTCAGAGAAGGAAAAAGGAAATTAATGCTCTGTATGGGAAAATTGCATGTCCTGATGCTTTATGGTGCAGGAGAATTTCAGAGATTCACAGGATATACCTGCAGATCTCTTCATCCAGTTCAGTCAGTGGCAGCACTAATGGAGCTTCACCTTTCTCTGCTCAGCACCTGCTCCCAGTTCCCATTCCAGTGGGGAATGACTTTCTAGATGATCGTCAAGAGAGAACAGCACCCCAGAAGGTTCTGCTCGTTTTCATAAACTATTCAATTTCCCTTTATAAAGCTATGCCTAAGGAAGCTTGACTGGAAAAATGCCAATAGACAAGTACAGTTTGACTGGCACATTGAGTCAAAACTTCTCTGCTTGAAATTAACCACAATTCTTCTAACTGAATATTTCTGTCAACTCCTGATGGGCCTCTCTGCATTCTGACACATTACATACACAAAAAATACATGGATTCATGTGCTGAGGCCAATCTGGCTGCTGGCTCTCCCCTAGAAGGACAAATTTTCTGTCCCGCTTTCCCTCTTTGTGCATCCTGTCCCATCCTGTTTATCAATTCAGTAGTCCACATCACTTCATCCATTGACTGCTTTGCTCTTCCCTGCAACTTCCATCCAGAGCAGCCAGGTTTCTCAGCCTGTCCATGCAACAGCTGGGTACTAGCAACCAGGGAGGGGACAAGTAAACTGGGCCAGAGAGGAGGAAAGCTGTCTTCTTTCTCCATTAGCGGCTCATAACGCAAGTTGATGGTGAAACTGCACCCGAGAGTTACCAGTTATAACATGATATGGGGAACTGATCACTTTGTACTTGGAAATAGAGTACTCTTAGTGGGCTGAGCTGTTGCTGTTCACAGCAGTGTGTTTATACCAGGGTCTCCAATCAAAATTGCTAATGATCACTGTGTTTGGTGTGATTTAGAGGATTGTTAGTGCTAACTAATATTGTTAAAATTTTCTTTGCTTTGGCAGGCCAGCACTCAATTCCTAATCTTTTGAAGATGGTCCAAAGGAATTTCAGAGTTCATGCCCAAAAATTTTCATCATGCCTTGATTGTTCGTTGTGGAAGAACAGTAGCACTGTCAAAGGAAAGAGGTTTCACAGCCTTTCCCATGTCACTGCCAAAGTTCTTTGGGGTTTTGTGGCGATATACAACATTTGGGTAGGTAATAGATCACAGAACACCGCAGAACAAAGAATCAGAAAGGGCATGGGCATCCTGCTATGTAAGGAGCATTTCTAGTCTTGTCTCCTATAGCTCTGCTTAGAGGGATGGACAGGAAATTTTACACTGGCAGTTATGAAGATTTCTGCCTTGGTCATTAGTTGGGAGTCAACACAGTGTCCCAAGATCACTGCTGCCAAACCTGAGAGGTTTGTTGATTCCCTCAGTTTATGGGCAATGTTCCTAATTCACCCTAATTGTCATGACTACAGGACAGGAGAAAATTGCTCTTCCAAGGACTGACAACCTCAGCCCCATAAAGGACCACACTAGAAACTGCTTCCTTTCAGCAGCTGTGTGCTTTTGGCTAGTATCTGCTGGTGGCACAGCTGGAGATGGGTACTGCATGAGCACCCAAGAGATCAGGGGGAAGGCACCAAGATGACCATGTCTTCTGGAAATCATCCTCCACATACTATTGTATTTCCATTATCGTATTTGAAAGATCTTGTGCATGCCCAAATTTTAAGCACAACCAGAGTCAGTGCACTGAGGAATGAAAGATTTGCAGACCAAATTCAAAACTGTAATCTGTCCATTTTTAAAAATGGAAAGTCATGGTTGCATAAGCACTGTAACCATATATTACAAAAGAATCTCCCTGATGTCTGAGATAGCCTGAGTACAGTTCTGCTAGGTATTGTGCTTTAACAAAAAGGCAAAGCACAAAAGGTCTTTCAAGTCTTTCATTATTTAAAGGTGATTCCAATTTGTGAAAGTGGAGCTTTATTGTTAATTATGCCTATTTTGTGTGTGTGTAGATATGGATTTACATGCAATTTGTGTATGACTGTGTTTTGATATATGACATAGAGATTGAACTTTCAGCCTTCAACTTGTAATCATTCCTGATAGTCATCTGAAAATTACAAGCTCATTGAACCTGACCACCTTTGAACCTGCAGTGTTATTGTGTTGATTCAGGTTTTCCTCTGAAACTGCTAAAAGAAGATCATATTCCAGCAGGAGAAAGATAAGACTCAGTATTTTTCCTGTTGGTCTTCACAGCACTCACATATTTTTTTCTGTATTGGTAGTGAATCATATCACAAATGCCTTTGTCCATTTCTCTCTTTCTGCTACAAAAGCCCAAGTAATTAACTAAGTGAAGAGGCTGTCAATTAAACACTGATACTAATCTTGGCATAAAAGCTCCCTCAACAAACACTGAGCTGGAACATATTTTACAGTGTCACCACTGCCTTCATTCAGCTCACTTCTCGGACAATTAAGTGCTCCAAATGTTTGTGTGTCATCTGGGCAACATCAGCAGCATGAACGGCCCCTGCTATAGATACAGTCTCTGCAAAGAATGCCTGTGAATACAATACCTATTGTGCCAGCAAGGCTTATTTTATCAAGCAAGGGACATTATATAGTTAATTAATGCCAAGATCTTTAATGATAAGATTGTCAAGGACAATTAAGAAGATGATTATAAGTGTCCTTGGTAACAAGAATGCAATACTGATTTTAGCTTACTTTCACTAAGTGTGGCTTAAAGGTCAGTTTCTCTGAAGTGTGAATACTTAAGGATTCTTTGGATAGATGTCGTTATACATTAATCTCAGGAAGCCAACACATTTTTCTAATCCATCTGTGCAGCAAATGAAAATTAATGTGAAACTCTTGTTAAGAAATTAAGATAACATATTTCAACACAAAACATCTAGCCGGTGTTGAATCCTCAGCAACAGCTCCGGGTCCACACTCTGAGATGAAATCAATGGAAAGATTCACTCCAACTTCAGCCCAAGTGGTTCAGGACTGTGACCATGCAGTGGGTAGATGAAGAGACCTTCTTCAGTCAGCCCACATATGCTCAGTAAGCCTCTCCTAGTTCTTACCTGCCCGATATTGGATCAAGCTTTACTGCGTCTTGCTTATGCACCAAAACCAAGCTCAAATGGCACTTGACATAAAATCCCTCTGCGAACTGGATAAACTCACAAAAGAAAAGTGATGGGTACTTGTAGCACAGATAGCACCCTAAAGGCTGGAATTAAGAGAACAATTAATTGGTCTCATAGAACTGGAGAAGGGTGTGCTGCAATTAGATGTTTCAGCCTTCCACAAAGACATCATCAGTGCAGGGTAACTTATGATTTAAAGTTTCAAGTAATTACATTCAAGATGGATCTAGGGCTGCATGAATGTTTAGGGATAAACAAATCCTACTGTATCAGTCCATAATCCCCCTGATTTCTAATATGTAATTTATGATGCTAGTAACAAAGCTTTTATAGCTTTTGTAAAAGGAATGAGCAAGAGAATTTTCTTACCACACTATCCCTTACAGGTTAATTCAGTATTTGTCTTCTCACTGATGAGTAAAGTATTAATCACTGACTTAAAAATAAAATATAAAGAAAACGCATTTGTCAAAGTGAGAATATTTTGATCTAATGTTTTGTTATTGACTCTACTTTTTCTTTCCTTCTCTCCCATCATCTTCCCAACCATTATTTCCACTTGCTTTTGTTCTTTCTTCTGCTTGTCTCCACACCAAATGGTCTGAAGACTATGTAGGACTGTCTGTGAAACTGTTGATTCATACTTTAATTTTCAAGGTGGCAAATGTTTGTTTTACTACATGCACCAGTGCAGCTTTGAAGCTGTACCACAACATGCACCACTGAGAAGAGACTCAAAGAGAGAAAATAAATAATATTGCAACTCATTGGCCGGTGATACCATGACAGGGTCTAGATTCTCTGCTGGTTTACTTCCTTGCTTGAGAATGAGAGATGGGACTTCATGAGCAAAAGGCTAAGCCTGGAAGCGTAGCTGCTTACTTCCTTCACACCAGAAGCTTAGTGTATACTAGCAGCTTCAGAGCCCACCTTTCAATTTACTCTACACACGTGGAAAATTGAGAGGTTTGTCTGCCTGTGCGAAATACACACAAATTCTGAAGTACCAGCAGTAGGAAAAAATGCACTGATGCTTTTTTGCTACACAGAAATAAATCTGTTTGTTTGCAGGAAGGTGGAAGAAGAGCAGTGAATAAAATGAAAAGTGCTAGGTTTTTACACAACATTTCATGTTCTTTGCCATCTATATTTCCGTAAGGGGTATACTGATATAAGCAGCAGCTGCTGCTCAGTAAGTCTGTTTTTCTTAACTACCTTAGAAGTTCTTTATTATTAGTCAGTCACATTGTAGCTGAATTGCAAAGAAATTGCAGTTCTGATTGTCAACTGACACACAACAGTTTCATTCAGCAGGCTGCCTTCCTGGCAAACTGGTGGATTGCTTTTGCTGGCTCAGAAACTCAAACATGCAGCCTTTCTGATGCTGACAGATTCCATCTGCTCCTCTTTAATTAACGTCTAATATGTAAGCCATCTAATACATGTAACACTGCATAACAAGGGATTAAGAAATAGAAGGTAACCCTTCATCATAAAGCTGTGTCATCTCTTAGGATCTCATTACAAATGGTAAATGGTACCAAAATTAAATGGGAACTACACACCAGCAGAAACAGCAATGTTTGGGTACTCTCACCATAACAAATATAAACACATGAACACAAAGACAAAATATAGTGGAAGATGTAGCTGCTTTCATAAATAGATTTACATAGGTACCACTGCAGCTCAGGCATCAGCCGATTTAATGCAATTATAAGAAGGGGATCTAATAATTTGTATTCCCAATTATTGATAGCTAGATAAGAAACATTTTTTTTTTTTTCTGTAAGAATCTGGTGCAATCCATTAAACCCACTAAAAGTGCAAATTAGCTCATATTCTACAAATGAAAGCATCCAGGCTGGACTCTGCTGCCTAATACCTGCCAGCAGCCAAGAGCTGGGGATGGAAATATACAAAGAGCACCTTCTAGGAAAGCCCTGTAACCAAATTAAGATGTTGAAAGTAAAGGAGATAAAATGCTTTTCTGCATCACAGCAGCTGACGAACAGGCATTAAATGTATGTGGCTGAGGGACAGGGCTTGCCACCATTCATGGCTAGCTAAGTTATGTGAAAGGTCAAGGCTGCTATGTTTTCATGATAACATGTAAGCAGAACACAAGCATTTGGAGAGTCTCATCCACACATCTATCTAGTGAGTTAGATTAAACTCGTGCAGAACAGCTGCAACTAGGCTTGCAATGTTCAACAAAGGGCAGAAAGATTAGACACCTCGATAAGAAGGCATGAAAGATCCTAATGGCAAGAAGAGAAGGGGATCTGTGCTCACTAACCCACAGCAATGATAAAATCATTATTTGAAGCCTCTTAGAAACGACTGAAAGAGATGGGGAGGGAGGAACAGGGGAGAGTGAGACCAACACCTCCTGTTAGGTTTGGTCTTTGGTTTTCTGCCGAATATGAGCTACAGTCCCGCGGTACAAGCTCTCGAGTTGTACCAGTTGTTTTCCATTTGCTCAGAATGGATCTGGAGGTCCTCAAAAGCATGCTCACGTGAAACTGCTCTATGCTGCAAGCTGAGCAGGTCTCTGAGAGGAGAGAGAGCTGCTTGCATTTCATGAAGATAAATACATATTTACTGGCACTTCCCTCTTCCCCGCTTCCAGTTTCAATGGTGTGTAAACAAATGCCTCTCTCCAATGCTACACAGAACAGCACAGGAGCCCATCATTTACAGTTTTTTCAGTGGGGGCTGGTCAAAAGCATAAGGTGAGGAACAAGATTCACAGTGAGATCCATCCCATCTAGGGCTGATTTTTCATCCACTGGCCTTTGTCATCAAAGAGTGAAAAAAGTGATTGCATTGGCATCAGTGTAACTCCGCATGATCATACTTTAGCATGTGCCCCACATCTCTGCTTCTTAGAGCTTGGGTACCTAATAGTATGCATATTTAAGTATTTATGAAAATAAATAAAGTTCATGCAGACCACAGACAGATGCCAATGAAATGCCTCACAAGGAATTTGACAATGCTGCCAACTACCCCAAAATTCAGGGATCCAAACTTACTACTAATGAACAACATTGGTATTTTAAGATGTCACAGGTGTTTGTCAAATAGTTCCCAAAAGTAATCTTTGCTTTGTTTTCTGTCCACCTTTCTCAACTTCTCTGTATACACCACTAATGTTTCTGAATGCTGGAAAAGTTTATCTTTGTCAGATGATAACTGTCCGTCCTTTTCACTCCAGTTAATGTTCATATTTACACTGTTGCAAAGACAGTGTCTGAGTGCTCTTTAATAAAACACTCATATCAATATTGTGACAAGATAAAGGTTTGTCTTGCCTGAACTATGTACAGTGTAAGCATTACATCTTCTGTGTTATCTGTCATTTAGTGCTGTGTCAAGAAAAGACCTAAAGGAGAAGGAAAAAAAACCCAACCTGAACAAAAACCAGCAAATCCCCAACAAGTTCTGGTTTTCTTCAGTTTTTATTAGAACTGTTTTTTTTTTTTTTTCCAGTTATTTTAATTTGCTAAACCTACAGATAAAATGCTTTCCTACCCTACTGTTTTCTCTGAATGTTTTTTGAGGGAATGAACCTCCTACTCATTTTTTTTATGTACTGAGATTTGCTTTACTGTAGTTTTAAGATCTGTCCTGGATTTCCTAACCCTTTTCTTTTTCTTCTTTTCCTGCCATGGGCTAAATGCCTGTTAAATTGATACATGATCATTCAGAAGCCATTAAATCTTCCTTTTGAGAAGAGACTCTCTAGGTAGAATTTCACTCTTATCTCCGTTTCTGATCCTAAGAGGAAGTCCTGCTACAGTGATCCTGCCTTGAAGCTTTCCACCAGCATCCCACCCTGCAGGAGAACAAGGGTCCTCCTCTCCACACCCCTGTGGTGTCCAAAGACCCTGCTCAAGCAAGTATTGATTATCTGCCTCATCTCTGTGTTTGCTTTCTTGGGAATGGTTGCCCTGCAGCAAGGAAGCTGAAAGGCAGATTTGCCATGGCAAAGCCTTGCTCCAGACAGCATCCTGGACAGCACAAGATGATTTCTGGGTTTGAAACCATTTTATTTAGGGGAAGAGCCCTAAAATACACTTACACCGGCTCATAGAGGATATATTTCAATAAGGCTGGAGAGTAGAAATTAAAGGAGAACTTTTATACTGATGAGACAAATTAATTGCAATTAGTTTGTCTAGATGTAGACCAGGTGGTCACAACAGACACGTTCATAAACATCAGTTCATAGATGGACTCATTCACTCTCCTATCAGCTGCTACATTCATAATTGCTGTAGCAAGAGCAGCTCCTCCGTGCAGGTCCCAGGGGCTGCAGGGGTGGGGAAGAAGGGAAAGAGTTTATTAGAAAGTAACACCTGCAATGGCCAACCTAACCCTATCAGCAGGAGCAGATGAGGAATGGGGATATAAGTGGGTAATCCTATGAGCAGCAGAAGTCATGCAGAGATGTTTTCTATGGCTGCCTTGTGTGGATTTTCTGCTCCCTCATAATCTGGTTGAGTTCAAATTACAACACTTCCCTCTGGGGACAGTGCTAATCTTGGTGTGTTTCCTGCACTTATCTGATAGCTTTCTCAAGATTCAGGAGTTCAGTGTCATGGAGCTTTCTCAAGACAGGAGTTCAGCATCATGAACGTCTGTTCTTCCTCCAGAGGTTTTTGAAATGGGCGACAGCATGTATGCAGCCACATGTACAAACTAGGCAGAGTTCACTTGCAGAAATCCTACATTTTTGCAAAATAGGCTAAAAGTACACTCAAAATCTAGCAAGTTTCATGAAAGGCTGGACTATTGCTTTGGGGAAAGATTTCATTCAACCCTAAATTTTCTGTACTTATTTTTATATTGATTTAGCCTTTTTTTCTTCTTTTTTTTAATCTCAGCAGAACTTGGCAGTTTTGACATGAGAGTTAATAGCTCTCTGCAAACAGAGTGCCACACACCAAAAGGAGCTGAAGTCAAGCTTATACCTCCAAGCAACTGGACTCAGAGTCATAGCATATGCTTTGCACAACTTTGTAGAATCATGCCAATGGAAGGGAAAAAGCTGTGGTCATGTCAGTGAAGTATTCAAAGTCATTAAACAAAAATGAAGAGCTCTTTTCCGGAATAAGAATTGCTTTTTCTTAAGAAAAAAAAAAAGAAAACCAACCAATTTTATGTTTAGGCAGAGGGTGCAGGGAAGTTGAAGTTGTACAGGACAAGTAGCAGAGAAGTTGTCAGTTCATGTGTTTCAAGCAGGATCAGTAGTGGATTTTAGGCATTTCTGTCTTATTTAATCACCGTTAACTGCAGCCTGGAATGCTGACACGATGTGTAGTGAAAGCAAAGAGTGTAAATTGGGCATGATAGAGGTTTCTTGGTGCAGGAAGGAAGTAACATAACACTGAACACAGCTCAAGTTCCACTGTGAGAACAAAATGAACGTGCAAACCAGGTCTCTGTCACAAGACAACAGAGAACAAAAAAATATACAGAATTAGAAAAAGGTTTAGAAGAAAAAGAGTAATAAAAATTTTCATTTTACTTTGCTTCCTAAGCTGATCTTTTGAAATACAGGAAGAATGGGCATAGCTTTAAAAGCATGTTACTCTTTAGTTAAATAAGTAATTTAAACAATTACACGTTGATTTTAGCAAGAGAAATCTTATGCTTAAGTAACAAAATCTGGTTTCCTAAAGTTTTTGGGAACCCAACTCTTGCCAGGCCTCACGGACACCCACATTCAGAACTTCAGAGTGGGATCTTCAAAAGCGCCTGCTGCTTTGCTGAGAGCCCAGCACATCCACATGATTAAGAGCCCAGGATGTAGTTCTGGCTGACAAATCAGGTGCCTAAACCTTGGTGGCTTAAAGTTCCTGCTGCATATTTGAACACAGAAAAGCTTTCTGAAGCTCTGTCTGCAGGTTTATGACACAATATCTTGCTGAGGCTTGAGCAAAATTATTGTCAAAAATTATTATTAAAAAAACTCCAACCCACATACCATCATCTACTTTGTGCCTCCCAGAATCCCCCATACAGAGAGGGAAAACGACTTTGCATGAGCTCTGATAATGATTACCTGCTGTTATTCTGTGTTCCAGTAGACCAGGCTTTCTTCCAGCCCAGCTTGCCTTAGGAAGTTTCTCCCCATCCTTATGCCTGGCAGCCCTGAGGCTGCTGCCTGCCATGGATCTTGCGCAGGAGTTGCTGGGGGCTGGTGGGAACAGCCTCCTGTGTTGTCTTCAGTTAGATCAGCACACATGTGTGCCTCCCCATGGAGTGAGGACAGTCACTACTGATCAAGAATGCGGATCATGTTGAATACCCAATATCAAAACCTACAGGTTGCAGGTTGTCCAGAGACACTGTGGAGCTTCCATCCTTGGAGATACTCAAAACTTCACTGTGCAGTCCTGGACAACCTGCTCCAGGTCACCTAGAGCAAGGAGGGTGGGTTGGATGGTCTCCAAAGGGCCATACTACCTCAGCTGTGCCTCAATTCTGTGATATTAGGTTACTGCAGAGTACAGCTTGCAGCCTTGAGCCTTCTCCTCAGAAAAAGCCTTTGGAATCTTATTGTCCACAGAGATTCTATAATTAACTCTGCTTTAAAAATTAGTCTCACCCTCACTGGAACCAAAGGAGCTATAGAAAAAAAAATACTTCTCATTGTGCACAGCTAAACTCTTGCTGCCCTAGCACACAATTCGTCTCTGAAGCCAGGCAAAAGCTCCTCAGAATGAGCACATCCAGCTCCTTTGCAAGGTGCCAGTTCAAAATTATCCTGAATTAAAGTCATGAAGAGGTACTGATCCAATTTACAAATCATTCTTTAGTCTCATCCACTCTTTTTAGACAAAATTGCACTGTTAAGCTGCTCTGAGGCTGACAGCCTTGCTCTGATACTCAGCACCATATGAAGAATACTCCAGTGAAAGCTGCCATCAAAGTCTGTAGTATATTTCTTAGAGCTGTTATATTATAGACTCCACATTGTTTGTTGTTTCCAGTGACACTACACCACAAAAAAAGCTGCTCCTTTTTGTTACATGCTACCTCATTTTACCTTCACAAAGAAATGTTTAGGTTTCTATCCTTTTGGATCTGGACTGAATAATGTCACTTTTTGTTTATGAACATATATTTTGAATTTCAGCAATAGAACACAAGGACAGACCCGGTGAACAGCTCTATTATACTTAAGAAATTGAGTTTCTATTCATAAAGAGCTGAGTAGCTCCTGTTAGATAGTTTCCCATACAAAAACCACTGAATACTTACAAATGAATCTGACTATATCAAAACACTAAAACATGAATAGGATTTCTTCTCAAAGGAAAGACTGAATAAAGTACAACTATACTGATATATCTTCTAATACAGCTATTTACAATGTAAGAAGTACATTTACCTTGGCTTAGAATCACTGATTTCCACTACAATGTTTTTGCCATATATATGCACCTTATTTCGCAGAGGAAGAGCTTTTATCAACAGCATAAAGGACATGTTTACACACTAATTCTCCTGAATAGTATATGATGTTTGCCACAAAATAAAATACTTTCCACTTTCAGCTTTAGAACATCTTAAATTTGTGTTCATATTTTTAATTGTCTGCAGCTACATTTTAAAAATATTTACAGGAACAGAACTGACTTCAATAATCTTTCATAATAGTTTTTCAAGAGCTATTCAGGGAAAGAGTGCTTAATTCCCTGCTTCAGTGACAAAAACAGCTTCTGGAGTGGCAAGTCTTGACCAAAACAATGGAAAATAAAAGGGAGAAAATATTTCACTCTGTATAAAGGCCACACACAACTTTATCAAATTGTGCATCAGGTAACACAGTCTTAGCAGAAATTTTCAGACAGAAATTTTTCAGGGATGCAAGCATATATTCTGGACAATACATATGGCTGCCTGTTTTCTTAAGGAGAATTTTATCATTTGGAAGGGTTCTGTAAAATATTACAGTGATCTATTACTGCTTAAAATTGTTTCTGCTTAGTTTCAAGTGTAAGACAGAATGCAGACTGATGCAAAGACTGGCTCAGCAGTCAGTTCCTGAAGATGAAGAAGGTGAAACACAGGCATGCCTAATTCAGCTCTGTGCTGCCCAAGGGTCTCCCTATACCCCAAAAGCAGAGAGCAACATCCAGGGCTGGCAGGAACACAGATGGATTCTGCTGGAGTTTTAAAAATGGAGGCCTCATTAACCCATTCCCTTACTAGTAACTGATAGAGCACATATGAGTGAAGAGGTTCCTACTTCAGTTTTAAGTGAAAATGAAGAATGGATAGTTTGTTGCAAAGTGAATAAAAGCCCATAGGAAGGAACAAAGGTGTTTTTCATCCCCAACCTAAAGTTTAAAAGGCGAAGCTTAGTCATCTGGTGATGCCACAATTTTATTTATCTTTTCTAAAAACTTTCTGTGTAAACTATTTAAGTCCAAGAAAATTTGGGCTTAAAAAGAGTTATTGTTGTACATTTGAAAGATCTGAAACTCTTAAGCACAGTTGCTCTGTTCTTCAACAGCAAAGCCACTTAGAACGAGCAGTATTTCTGCTAATGGAAGCACTGTTCAAAGAAAGAACACTAGTCCCTCCATAGCCAGCATTTTCTATAAGGAAAGAGGCATTGACTTCTGGCTTGTGGTGTGCAAATGTTAGATTACATTTAGCAAGAGAAAGTCAAAAGTGCTTTCTATGTTGCTTTTTAGTTAGTGGCATCGGCTCTGCTATGACAGAGGCTGTTTGCTGTTCCTTCTACTCTAAAATACACATTTTGGTCACAAAACCAATTCTGCTATGTTGCTCACAGTGGGAGCATCTCATAGTGAGTACCTGTGTCCACCTGCTTCACTTAATTTCTGGATATTAGTGAGAGTTACTCTCATTTATGAAAACTGCATAGAATAATTTATTTGTGATGAAGGTTTATGAGCCACAGAGCAGCTGTGATCAGTTACAGACAGCTAGGAGGGGTGTTATTACCTGCTGTTTACAAGTCTGCCTGTGACCACTAAACCCTCGTTATGCCCCACAGAGATTTTCCTCAACGCCCCTGTAGATTGCCCATAACCTTGCAGTGCAATTTTTATCCTGTGTTTCCCCTCCTCAGATGCAAAGGCAGAGCAGGACTGAAGGATCAGTTTTTGACTGTGGGAGACCTTATTTTAGGCCCTTTATCTGCCACAGATTTCCTGTGCATTCTCACAAAAGTCGCATAAGGTTAGCCCTACAACGGGCTCCCAGCCCTTGGCATCTGGAAGTAGATTTTATGTGCCTCTGGAGACCCAGGGAGTTTAATGACAGAGAGCAGGAACAAGTCACACTAATGAGCAAATCTGCCTCTGAATTTCTGCTGCCTTACACAGCTTGAGTCCCCACAGCCCAGAGTTTCACAGACCTATATCTTGTCCCAGAAGATACATCTTCCTGGGTAGGAGCTGGGAATTTGCTCTGCTAAATAACAGTGCAGGACATTGAGTCAAGGAGTGGGATGCCCTTGAGAAGGTTCAAACCCTCAGTGTCTAGCCCCCAGGCTCTGCAGAAGTGCATCTTGCCTTCATTGTCCCTGAGGGGCTCAGCCAGCAACTCAAAGGGCCAGCAAGACCAAGATCATGCGAACAGGAGCATGACTCCATAGCCAGGTAAGTGCATTCACTCAAGATCAAAGTAGGAGAGGAGAGAGATCTGCTCTGACATCAGATTCCTACCAGCAACACTCTAGATGAAAAATGGATATGCACTTCAAGGGCACAGGCCTTTCTCTGCAGAGGAACTGTCTCTCCAGGCTGCAAAGCAAGAGCTTATTTTCCCTCTGACTGAACCCCATTACCCTGTTAGTCCATTCTGAACTGTGGCAAGGCCTCAGTGCAGGTACAGGGAGTATGTCTGACCTTTTGGTTTCACAGAGGCAACATTTAGTGGCTTACTCTTTCTTCCTTCTAGGTGCTCTTTTGTACCTGGGCTTGAATGTTTCTGTGCCTCAGCTCTCCCTCTCAGATTGCAAAAATAAGCATGTTAAGGTTACGAGCTGTACCATGGGAATCACAAAAAATAGCAGATTAGTTACAACATATCCCCTCAGCACAGAAAGCAGCTGTCAGTGCACTTCAGCTGGGTGTATAAGCATCAGGTCAAAATACTTTTTAAAAGGAAAATAGCTGGCTCTAACAAGGACTTTGAACAATTACTGCAACACAGACCTAAATTTTCACAGAAAGGTGTATTTGCAATATCAAAATGTTTCACAAACTCAAGCTTCACAAAGTACAATAAAACAGGACCATCAGAATTCATTATTTGCTTTAGCACATTCTATTTTTTCAATTCATAATGATATTTTCACTGTTGATGATTTTTTATTTGAAGAGTGTTTTATACAAAACAAAACAAAACCTGCTTTGAACAAAACATTTAGTTTTGGTTCTTTGGTATTTTCATTTCCTACCAACCCAAGATGAGTGTAAAGATGGCCTTTAGTTGTCTGAAATAAGGTCAAATAACTTTAAACTTTGGGTTTGATTGTCCACTATGTGAAGTAGGCAATACTATCTAGTCCTAATGTGTTGTCCTAATATTAGACTATGCTGAAACATCCAGACAGTTGCAGGCTTGAGATGCATTTTGGATGAAGTAAACACAGCTTATTACACACTACTCAACGTGAAGTAGCATTTTCATGCATGGATTTTACAGCCCCAGGTGCAGCTATCACCATGACTTGTGAATTTGGGTTCCTTTCAGAATTTCCTAAGGCAGCAACAGCAAGCAATTCCAAAAGTGGTTTCACTTGTAAGTAGAGAGATGCCACAATTGCTTCAGAGGACAGCATAGCCGATCTGTAATTCATCCGCCTAAAAATTAAGGTGATTTCCAAGACTGTTAAATAGTGATAGTCTGCATTTCAGTCTCTTCTTACTAAACTCAGAGATTATTTAATAAACTGTGAAGAAAATACTAGCCTAACATAGGCTAGGCCAAAAACATCCACTGCATCCCTCCCTGCTTCTGAACTTCTGTTGGCCAGGTGAGACCCAGGTTAGTGTCACACTTGATCTCTTGTTCCTCAGCTGGTTCCAATGTCACATAGGCCATCCAGTGCCATAAACAGCACTAGTTCCACATCATCATTTATAGCTTTCAAAGCAGACATGCATTCACTAGGTATCCCACAGACATCTTGACATTTTAAAAACCATTCTATTTCAGACAATTACAAAATTCCACTAACTCAATACAGACCAGAAGCAGTGGGATTCTGGAGTTTTCTGCAAGGCTACATCCATCTTGGTATTCACACAGCTCCAGTCTCCTTAGGCTTCCACTACATCAGATCGTTCTTTCTGCTGAAATTCATTAGTAAGATGACTGTAAGGGAATTGAGAACATTTAATTGAACAGGTTAGAAAGGCAAACCAGTATGGACAGCCTATTGCCACAGGACTACTCAGCTAAATTAACTTCAAAAGAAAACAGGAGGAACTACTAAAATAATGCTCTTGAATGTGTGTTGAATTCAATACCTCTCCATACTAATTTGACTTGAAATGTCTACTCTGCTCTTGAGAGACCTCACTTGGAGTATTGTGTGCAGTTCTGGTGTCCTCAAAATAAAAAGGACATGGAACTGTTGGAACAAGTCCAGAGGAGGGACACGAGGATGATCATGGGACTGGAGCACCTCCTGTGTGAAGATAGACTGAGAAAGTTGTGTCTGTTCAGCCTGGAGAAGAGAAGGCTGCGTGGAGACCTCATAGCAGCCTTCCAGCGTCTGAAGGGGGCCTATAGGGACTCTTCATTAGGGACTGTAGTGAATAGGACAAGGAGTAACAGGTTCAAAGTTAAACAGGGGGAGTTTAGATTGGATATGAGGAAGAAATTCCTTAGTGTAAGAGTGGTGAGGGACTGCAATGGGTTGCCCAGGGAAGTTGTGGATGCTTCATCCCTGGCGGTTTTCAAGGCCAGGTTGGACAGAGCCTTGGGTGGCATGGTTTAGTGTGAGGCGCCACTCCCCATGGCAGGGGGGTTGGAACTAGATGATCTTCAGGTCCTTTCCAACCCTAACTATTCTATGATTTTATGATTTCAGGACTTTAGCCTATAAGTTAGTGGTGGCAGGCTGACAGTAACCAGGTCCTGATTATTTCTGTGTTCAGCTGTGTGGCTAATTCACAGAGGTGTTAAATATAAGCTCTCTGCCACTCAGGGAAAAGATGTGCATACTCACTCCCTGGTGTAAATTGGTTAAACAGACTTGAGACAAAGTACAATCAGGATTTTTTTCCCTTTCTTTGCCACTGTTTCACCATCTGGCAAATAACCTGATACCCCAAATTCAGCATCTACACCCTCTTTCCCCTATTGGAAAGGATGTCTTTCTTCCCATACGCTCATTTTCTTACCACCAAGTAATCCTATAAACAGAGATTTTGGCATTAGACTGTTTACTTCTTTCTTACTCTACACTGCACTGGAAGGATTAGCGTAAATTTAAAGCACAAGTACAAAGTGACAAAATGGGTCTCCGGTTTGCAGGTTTGTAGCTCAGGCTCATCACAGACAATGCAGTCCCTTGGGTGGTTTGTTTTCTTTTTCTTTTCCGTTTTTTTTTTCCTCATTTACAGACAGCACAAGAATTTTAAGAATATATAGAATGTCAGAATTGGCACCCCTAATCCTTCCCATGCAAGGGAAATGGTGTTTCTGCAGCTTCCTGTCCTCCTCCACCTGGATTAGCCACGGACAGACAAAAGCAGTGGATTTTCATTAAGGTCAGATGCCTGAAACAGGGCTGGGTGACATATAAGACAGGCCAGGTGAGTTCAATGTTTTGTCTATTGATGCTTTGCCAGTGATACCAGCGGATCTTCAAAGGCACCTTGTCACTCATCTGTCCCTCAAAGGGCTTTGCACTCTGAAGCTGTGTGAGTAGTTTTATCTCAAAATAAGCTCATATTGACAAAGACACTACATGTTTCACAACAGCCTCATGAACCCCTCTCCTCTATTAGGAAGGTATGTGAGTATTTCATACCTACATAGATCTTCTCAAGGAAGCGCCTAACTCAGGCACAACCCTTGGAAGCCTTGCTGTGTCCAAGCTCTAGTCACTTTTCACTGCAGAAGCCCATAATCACGGTTAGAAACCATTTTTCCCTGCTGCATCTTGTGCTTAGTGTGAATTGGACAACATCAGCTGATGCAGCAGCAAATGCTACTTAGAGCCACCATGATAAACAACATCCAGTCATGAATTGCCATTTCTTTTCTAAGTTACATGGAGTTGACCACCTCTTGCATTCCCATATAAATATTTGGCATTACCAAATCTTTCTGTTAGCAGGCACCTTTGTGCAACTAACCCCCACCTTGCAGGTATTGAGCAGTTTCTTCATAAAGAGGACAGAGCACAAGGATTTGATCCAACAAGGTGAATGTCTGTGCCATTACTTCCAAGGGGCTTAGAATATCTGCGCTGCCTGAGAGGGATAACCACTAAAGCTGTTCTGAAGTCAGAGAAATTGCAGCCCTAACTATTCTATGATTCTATGATTCTAAATTAAACTGTCTTATGCCTGAGAGACATGGCAACTCACTGGCAGGTCTGCAAGTTAGTTTCAACACACAAAACATTTTTCATGCCAGGTATAGACCCTAGATGAGTTCAGAAACAGAGGGCACTGCTGATAAGCTGTTTCGAGGAACTCAGAGGTGGCTGTGGAAGTACCAGACTAGCAGAGTGCTTGCTGCATGCCCTGTACTTGGACAACTGGATGCAGCATTCTTGGGTGACACCAAACAGAAAAGCTCACAGTTTGGTTATTGTAAATCCACATCCCAGAAGTACCGCTGCATGAAGACATCACAGAACTGGAATTATCAGGGGACTTCAGAAATTGATTTTACGTAAAGCAGCATTTTAATATCTTTATTTTTTTTTTGTAAGTCTGTAACATGTTCCAATGGTTCCATCCCTTTTGCATACCAATTGTTTCAGGACAATTATACCAAAATTTAACTTCGCCACCTGTATCTCATTTGGATATATGTTTTTTTACCTTAACTATCATGCTGATAAAGAATTAGACTTTTAAAAAGATCTTTAATAAGAACATAATTTTTTCCAATGGAAAAAAAAAAAAAGTGAAATCAGTTGCCCAGTAAAATAATTTTTCATTAGAATACAGAGGCAGGAAAGCAGAAACTAATTTTTACATACAGCATTAAATATGTAAAAAAGCTACATCCGTATACGTATTTGTGTGAGTATTTGAACAAGTTAAAGTTTTAAAATAGTGATTACTTTAAAAGATAAAACAAAACCAAAGAAAAACTGCACCAAAAAAGAATTTTCTCTGTTTTCTAGCCAAAACTCATGACTATAGCCCTATTAAAAGCCAGTAATTAATAAGAAAATTAACAAATTATTAATAAGGTGCACTGTCTATAATCTGAACGAAAAATCAGTAGATTTTTCCTTATTCCTCAAAGACTTTTTATAAAGATGCTGAAACACTGTCTGATGTTGAGCTTTTGTCATTTTACTAACTGTTTGTGAGAGAAATATTATGGTAAGAAGTAGAACTAAAGCACAGTTGTCCAGCTGCATCAGTATAGGATATTTTGGGATGTACTATTCTTGTTTTCCAATTGTCATAATTGACCAGAAGCCAGAATTTTACAGGGTTTTAAGCATTAGTCAACTGGAAGTCATGGAGTTTAGGAAACTGTGTCAGTAAAATATGGCAATGAGAGAAAGGGGCACACAAACATACCTTTTGAAATCTGGAACTAATTGATTTCCAAGATCTCTCCACACAATGCCTTCCAAATGCAGACAACTGCACCATCAGCACATTGGAATCTATGCTCAGCAACCTACCTGTGCAATGGGTCAGTCTCTTTGCAACATCTAGGAAGGTGCTGGGAAGATGCAAGTCTTGGCTGTGTCGTACAAGCCTTTGAACATGCTTCACAAGCTGTCTTCTGTCAGGGAATAAGAAGGGTTTGTGACAAAAGCAGACCAGCCCTGCCTTTGCATTTAGACACATAGGTCTGCCCTTGCTCAAGCTGTAGTCTCTTAGGTCAGCTTATTTGCGCGTACATAGGGTCAATACTTACAAAGAAATAAGGCATTGAAAACACTGTTGTAAAGGCTGGAGGGTATATGCACTTGTGGCTATACCTCTCAGCTGTCACGCAGGATGTTTGTTTTCACTTCTTACTATAGATTGAGTTGTTTGATGCTGGGTGAGTGGCTTACATTTTTTATGCTTCTACCCATAAAGCAGAAGTAACATCCACAGTCCTCCATCTCATCAAGTATAGGCATGATCTTTGCAGAGGCAGGAATAACCTTGTTCTCAGTATTTGAATACACACTTGACTTTTTCCAAATGGAAAGGGCAGATTTAAATAGGCAAGGCTGGAGGGGCAGGGGGCAGGGAGGGGAGTCATCTCTATTTGTGTGGAGTACAATAAATGATCCAAGATGCACCTCACACAGTAGGGAACCAATTTATCTTCACTTAACTGTCACTTTCACACTTATATTTATCCCTAGTATTTAGGTTCACT
This sequence comes from Psilopsiagon aymara, assembly GCA_024733675.1. Lineage (NCBI taxonomy): Eukaryota > Metazoa > Chordata > Aves > Psittaciformes > Psittacidae > Psilopsiagon > Psilopsiagon aymara. Next base: position 18,416 of record JANRGW010046253.1, on the reverse strand, counting down.
ATATATAAGCAGTAGATCAGTGACAGCAAGAACCAGAAAGATTTATACCTTCAGTGTCAGAAGCCAATGGCAGTTTGTGAAACAGCTTCCCAACAAGCTACCTATTGCAGTTTGTCCTCTAGAGTGTGCATTTGAGGCATATTTGTTTGGAGGAATTTTAAGCTGTGAAAATGAATGAACACTAGCCCTCCATTTATTCTCAGCTGTCAGAGGCAGGTTACCAGGCAAGATGGATTCTTGGTCTCTGACCCACTAGAGCTGGTCATACTTGCAGCTACATCGAAAGGAACTGAGACATGAAACAAATTCTGTTGCTCACGTGGCATGGTGCATTTTAGTCAAAACAGAAAAAAGAGGAGGAAATAAAATGTATCCAATGGTTATGTTTGAAGGAGCAGGGAGCAAAGGAAAGAACCGAGTACAGGAAAGGGGCAAGTGAAAAGCCATTGCTTCCTTCAGGATGTACAGCAATGCTCACTGTGGGGGCAGGAACAAAATTCTTATTTTTATAATCAGCGTAATCCACCAGAAATAATATATAATTCCTTGTAACTGAACGGCTGTCTCACAGATGGATGGTGTAATGTGTCCTCTGCTTCCCTTACTCCCCCTTCCTTTCTTTCCCTCACTGGAAGTTCCTGTAATTGTCACTTTGTAATGTATATTCCAGCACATGGACATGCAGAATGAACCCTGCGTGCTCATTTTGCACTATAAATGATGTGTACTGCCTTGTGTCACAAACAGTAAATCCTTTATACCAAAAGTCTGCTCGTTTTCACACCATTCACTTGTTCAGTAACAGTTGTCCAGATTTTTTAATTCAGCTCCTTACACTAATCCTGCAACTGCTGGTCTTAGACAGGTGCAGGGATCAAACAGGCTCAATAAACTGAAACATCTGGCCTGGAAATGATAATAGGCCCTTTTACTCTCCAAAGCAGAGGAGGAATGCAAAGTTTTCAAATGTTAAATCATGCAATTAGCCCTTGTAATGGTCATGTTTTTTTTAATGAAACAATAGTGTTTTCTATTCAGTTTCTTTCGTTGCTTAGGTCCCTGCTTTCCTCTGTGGTGCAGGAGATGACAGGCCAAAGAGGTAAAAGCATCACCTACTAAAAAAAACCCTGTCCCCCCTCCTTCTGCATAGTAGAATTCAGTCATGTCCAGAGGCTAAGCCATGTATTAAACCAAAAGCCAATTCTGAAGAAAAGATTGGGAGAGCTTGTGCCCCAGAGAATGGAAAAAGTCCCTGTACAAGCCCAGCTTTGTGAAGGTGAGCCATCTCCAGCCATGTGAAGGCTGGTAGCAAGACAGAGTTAGTTATAGACCATCACCCCACTACCTGGATGACGCCAGGAGATAGTTGTCCTCACATTCCCTCCAGTGCTTAGGCTACTGTCAAAGCTAGACAAAACATTTCAAACTCTTAAAGTGCTTTCATAAGTATTTCTGGTCAAGGCTGCCCAGGTTTGGAGCATCTCTCATCACACTTGTGCCTGGGTTTGCTTAGGCTAAGCCCAGCCGTTGGGAGGCTTATCATGGTCTCCTCCAGATATTGCTCCCGGCTACCATCTCTTACCTTGGCTTGTACATGGCTGTCAGGGTCCCTCAGACCAAAATCAAGACTCTCTGCAGAAAAGGAGAGCTGTCAGAAGCTGTTATGACTAAGAGAATGTTGTCTTCCAGCAGCCCAAGTATGTGGCCAAGTAGCAGGGTCAGGTATGCTCCTATGCCTGTATTAGAAAGTAAGTTTCCATCTCTTGTTCAAAAAGTTCTCTGTCTTCTTGATGAAAATGCTTTGTATTGACTGAATAAAATCCTTTATAAAAAGGTTTCAAACAGTCCTTACCTTGACTATTAGCAGTCATCAACTCTCATGTGAAGAGTTAGTATTTTTATCCAACATCATTGCCAGCCTACCACGTTGGTAACTCTGCACTCACCAAGTTTTCCTCTCACTTGGAGCTGAGCATGGCATGCTTCTCTTGGGTAAACAGGACTGTTCATCTTGGGCCAGAGAAACCTGGAAACAAGTCCTGGGTCCCACTCCAACCTTTGCCTCAATTTTCCTGTGAGGTCTGAGTACTGGACCTTCAGAAGTGCTGCGAGGCTGGTTACACTTTGCTTAGCCTGGGGTGAGGCTTCCAAAGGTATGTTCAGTTCTTCTTACTGACAATCCAGCCTTAGAAACCTCTTTTGACAGTCCAACTTGAGCTGTGAATGGGCTTCTCTTGAAAATACTGGTTTTAGGCTCTTGTGGCTTTTACATTCAGAAAAACTGGGATTGTAATAGTTACACATTGTAACTTAGTGTCACAGTAACACAGTGTGATAATAACACAGGCACCAATATATAAAGGACCTATGCCATGAAAATCAAGCACATTCCTCCTTGTTTGCACAGGAACACATGTTACTGTGTTCTTGCACTGTTGGACGTAGAGGTGAAGCCTTTGAGTCAGAGACTGAATGCCTCACATAGGTCCAGGCAATGGTCTGCATTTCACTGCATGGCTTTGCTTAGAAGTCATGAGATTTCAGCTTCAAAACACCTGACACTACTGTAGTGCTTATGAGCATAGGGGTTTTCCTCACTGTTTCTTGGCAGTCTCTGGCAGCTGCAGCAGATCTGGGTTCTCATGCTGGAGCTCATAAAAGGGTCCCATGAGCCCAGCAAAGAAGGACTCAGGGCAACTCCTTAGCTTTCCTGAGTTCTTACAGAAGGGTTTCTTTCAAAGCACAAAACTATGACAGTAGGGATCTCTACCTACCTGTTTGTTCACATGTGTTAATGGCATCTGTGTGATGTAAATGGGAGAGAGAAACTAACTTTAGCATGAGTTAAGTCAGTAGTAGCCTTGAGAAGAAGTGTCTCTAGGTCAGGGTCAGGCTTAAAGTGGACACAGCAAGACTAGCTCAGACCAGGACGCTTAAATGCTGAGTTCTCCTTGTGACATGGACCTTGGACTAGACAGTGAGGTTCACTGGGGAGAAAGAGGTGCTGTGCAGATCATAGAGTATCTGTGTGATCCCAAGGCCATTGTCCTCACCTTGCTGCGACGGTTAGGTCAGACCCAGAACCAGCTACTGAATTCAGCAGCTGAGGGAGCTCTGGTTGAACCCTAAAGGGCAGGATTGCCGCAGGCATGTCTCTGTCCAGACTGTCAGTAGAAGAGGATATGAAGACATCAACCAGCTTAACCTTGTACTCCTTTGTTTAGGAATCAAAGGATGTTGTATCAAAAGTTGTGGCCTTAGAAAAGGTGCCGGAAAGATATTTCTTTGCGCACTGTAGATGGTACATACCTGTGCTATATCTGCTACTCCTGAAAGCCAAGAAAATCTTTATATTCCTTGAAGGAAGTATGCAAGTAAGAGCAAAATTCTGTATTGGTACATACACAGGAGATATCTCAAAAAATATACTTACTGATTAGAATGTGAAGATTCTCAAGTTCTGTTCACATGCCTGTAACAATTTGTTTCAGAAACATCCAGATGAAGTCAGAGGAGTATACAGCTTTCATTTTTGAATCTGATTGTGTTTCAGCTTCCCAGATGAGCCAAAAATTTTAAACTTGTAACGAATCAAGTCGTTTACTTTTACTGCTACAGAGAAATTATTCTCCTCAAAACATTCTTTGTTGGTCTCTGAGATGAATCTGAAGTCATATAACTACTTCAAATACACTCAGTGTTCAAAATCAATGGCCTATGACCAAACTTAGATTCTTCGTAAAGGAAGTTTATACTTCAGGGATGTTAACACTGGAGACAAAGGCAAAGAAAAGTATAGTGCAACAGTATAGAAGAAATCTGTGCAAGAGCCAGGAAAATAATTTCAGTCATAAATGAGAAAGTAGATGCTCAGCTCCTCTATCTGGTTATTTGGAAGTCACAGGGTCAAGGAAATTTATCAAATCTGTAGTGAAATGCGTCAAGCATTCTGAAGGAAGGAAGAGAGAAGTAGGCCATGGAAAAACATCTTTTCTTACCAGAAAACAGAAACCAGGTCTTGATTCATTAGCACACAGCTCTCACCAGCACTAGCCCATAATTCTATCACTTGCCACACAGATGTGTCAAGTATTACTATGCACAAAGAAATTATTCATTGACTTGTTTGTGGGTGCAAAACCCCACCCATTTTTCAAGGTCAAGGCCTTATTTATTATTGACTACTAAGTTTAGGTGTAAAATGAAATCAAGCCAGAGGTGCTTTTTGTCAGTGTTGAAAAAAGGCAGATAATTTTATGTACATTTCATTAATTCAGTATTTCCTTTGACACATTAGATACTCTGGTTTATTTAGCCCTATCACCATGCCCTTACAAGTCTTCTGTTCAAATGCTCACTTCTAGTACAGTAAATCCATCCTATATGTCTGTTATAAATAGGGTAGTGCACATACAGCAAGTGCAGCCCCAACTACACACCCTTGAATGATCACTTCAAATGGCACACATATTCTCATACTATATTTAGTGCTACATCCACAGTAACATATCATGTCATAATATACAAAATGGCTTCAGAAAAACAAACACTGAAGCAGAGCAATGGGTTTCTTCAGCCTGCATTTAAGTCTCCCGAGCCACAAAGTCCTCTTAATTCCATACACATTCACTTTTAAAGTCCTGTTTCATGTGAGACTTGCAAGCAAATTCAGACAACAATTCTTTAATGATGTTCGAGGCCAGGTTGGGCTGAGCCGTGAGGGACATGGCTTAGTGGGAGGTGTCTCTGCCCATGGCAGAAGGATTGGAACTAGATGATCTTAGGGTCCTTTCCAACCCTAACTATTCTATGATTGTATGATTCTATGAACTTAGCAGATATATGATATGGTTTAGTGGGAGGTGTCCCTGCCCGTGGCAGGGGAGTTGGACCTAGATGATCTTAAGGTCCTTTCCAACCCTAACTATTCTATGATTCTATGACTCGATATCCTACATGTTTATAAGCACTCACCACACCAACTTGGACCCGGATTTTCAAAACATTCCAGATTTCTTTAGGAACACATGTATGAGTAGACAAATACTAAAAAACATTTGGAAAATCAGACTGTAAGCCATGAGAAAGCCATGGAAACATTATCAAATATCTGGCTACAATGACAACTATGGGTCACATGGAGATACTCTCTCGAGTTTCTGTTGAAAATGGATCTGTCTCCTTGGGCAACTTCACCCATAGAACAATGAAGCTTCTAATCTCTTCATACCTTTACTTTCTTTATTCTCTTTTTTTTTTCTTCTGTCTATTTCTTTCCACTCTGTCTTACCTCGTGTCTTGGGTTCAGCAGTAGCAGTCATTTTTCTCTTTCTTAGTAGCTGGTGCACTGCTGTGTTTCTGACTTTCAGCCTGGGAACAGTGCTGATAATACCAATGTTTTTAGTTGTTGCTCGGTAATGTTTACTCTGACCAAGGAATTTCTGAGTCTCATGGTCTGCCAGGGAGGAGGGGAAGCCGGGAGGAAGCAGAGACAGGACACCTGACCCAAACTGACCAAAGCACATCATGCCCACTATATAAACTGGGAGCAGTTACCCGGAAGGGTTGGATCACTGCTCGGGTCGGGCTGGATATCAATTGGCAGTTGGTGAGCGGTTGTATTCTCTTCCCTTGTTATTTCCCTTATCATTATTATTATTGATGGTAGCAGCAGTGGTTTGTGTTATACCTTAGTTACTTGACTGTTCTTATCTCAACCTGTGGGAGCTACATTCTTTTGATTCTCCTCCCCATCCCTCTGGGAGTGGGGGGAGGAAGGGGGGGAGTGAGTGAACAGCTGCATGGTTTTCTGGGTTGCCACCTGGGCTTAAACCACAACAGCTTGTAGTATTTAGCTTGTGATAAATAACTTTGTTAAAAGATTACATTGATGATATTTCTTCAGACAGTGCTTCTATATTTGAATCTAGCAAAATTAATGCACTTTTCAGATAATATTTACCAATGCATTTTGTCTTCTGTTTTGAACTTCAGAGTGTATGAATCAGCATACTGACAACTTTCACTACTAGAAAAGACCTAGAGGTCACCTATTAGCACACCTATTATGTTGGCAGGCACAGCAGTCTACAGAGAACACCACCTTATTTGTCATCTTTCTTTTTTTATTTATTTTCTTTTGTAGGTACCACATACGAAAGGAGTCTTAAGAAAGTGTCTCAGTGAGGATAATAACATGGATTCCCTAACATGAATAACTTCTTGGCCAAGAACATCTTGAAACTGAGCATATAATAGCAGTAGGGTGCAACTGGAGAAGAAAGTTGATATTTTGAGAGATTTTAAGGACTGTTGAGTCAGAATAAAAAATCCTATGAAGGGCCCTGATTTTGAAGTGTTTAATGCAGCACAAAAATGTGGAATTGGTGGAGGCTGCTTAGGGAAGGGTTGCCTGGGGAACATGACAGAATGAGAAAATGGTCTTTGAGGCAACACTGATGAGATAGGATGGTGTTTCATTGAGATTATGGAAGACAATTTTGCAGTAACAAAAGCTGTATGGTGAACAGGAAGGGCTACTTTTTTTGGTCAAATTATACAGAAAAATGTCATCAGTTAAGGTACCCTTCTGGAGTACCTTAATCCAGATGAAGTTCAGACTGTTTTCTTCTCAGGTGTTTACACTACAGTCCATGAAACCTCACAGCGATGGTCTTTGGGGAACCAACCCAGCTGAAAACTAAGGCTTCCAAAAACATCAGGTTTGTCTTGAAGCAGCACGATTCACTGAGCTGCTTCACAAGGTTGCACCGAAGCACAAACAGCATAAAAAGAGGGAGTAAGAACATAGGACCAGAGTCAGAGTGGGCATGGTAGCCTCCAGGAGGCTTGAGGTAAGATACTTCAAGTTCATTCCTCTGCCAAAAGCTGGAATAAGTGTAAGGCTGAGGACAGTCTTGACTACAGGATGATATGTTGGTACAGTGCTGAGAAAAGGTGTAGAAAATAGAAGTGAAGAAAATAGAAGTGAAGACTCATGGTTTAGCTAGATAAATGCTGAAATGGTGGATAAATATCCATTAAGTGTTATAGGAGAGAGAAGTCAAGATTTAAACTTGGGCAGGAGGAGACAGATTACAAATCAAAAGGTAGATCTGATATTTTATTAGTTATTGATATTTTTAATTCAATTTAAAATAACTCATCTCCAAACACTACTGTTTGAGAGGTCACTGCCTGAAAGCAACAGTTAGAAAGATGGATCTCTGCTCCTACCTGCAGTCCCTTGTCTTTACAGACATATTACCTTACCCCTTGTCCCATTACTAACATTTTCTTGAAAGTCTACTGCAGGACCAGTTGAAAGCACCAAATTTCCCGTTACTATTGCTGTAATTTCTTGTATTTGGTTATTGCAAGAAGATTACTTTTAAAGTGTTTTAAGTTGCTCCAAAAACAGCTTAGGCTGGGCTTAAACCCATTCCTTCTGGTAGTTAATTCCACTCAGAGACTTCATACAGTAATGCTTTTTCCTTAGCTACAAGTTTTATTCGGCACCATTAGTTTTGCTGTCTCAAAAGGAACCTTGCTCCAGCTGAGATGGTTTCTAAAATACTCAAAAGATTTCTCATGGAGTCTGAGATGAGATGAGATGAGATTTTAAATTAGACTCAGAAACAGAGGGAGCAAGTGGTTCTGTGGAGCATGCATACTGTGGTCCCACTAAGATATCCAGCTGCTGACTGTTGTGCAGATTGCTACTTTGGAAAATATCTGAAGTAACTCTCAAAGTAACCCCCAAACCTAAGAGCAGGTATGTCTTGTGAAAAATCTCTACTTCAGACTGAATTCAGCATGCTTAGTTAGGATGTAATTAGCTCACACTGGTGTCCTTCTTCACTGGCAGAAGCTTGGGATGCATGCAGTTTGCATGCAACTTGGGAAGGGCTGTGGTCTAAATTTAAAAACAAAAAGTCATATCTAATAGAAGCGCTGTAAGAATACTGACATTTTCACAGCATTTTCCAGATATATCTGAATACATTTTACAGGCAAACATCTGCTGAACTATATCTGCTTCTTCCATAACTGTATGCTGTCAGACATCAGTATCCTGGTTCACTGGCTACCCTTGATCCCAAAAAGACAGTCTCATTCACAACACGCTTTCAGAACACAGGAACATATTTGTTTGTCAAAAACTGTCCTGAAGGCCTTGCTCAGTATTTTAGAACATGTGAAATGCACTGTAAACAATCTATAGCATACTATGGGATGAATTCTCAGACTGCTTCTTGCACCCTCTGGTAAGTCTCCTCATGTCCATGACTGGAAATTGAAAGGAAAAATTGAGCAGACTTCAGTAGCTGAAAGAATGTCAAGCTGGTCCCTTCATTTTAATGTCTGTAATCAATTTGTTTGGAGAAAATATATTTTAGGAAACAAAGACATAAGATTGTACTCAAATCTCATACATTAAACACAGGACTATTGGCCATAAGTTCTCATGTATTGCTAGTAATGTGACTATACTTTAGGACCCCAATGGACTGGATTATGAACCAGCTGTGCCTGGCAAGCAAGGACCCAGAATAAGAAAAGTGGCCTCAGCATTACCCTGCAGCTCTGTATAGCATACATGAAAGCATGTGCAGAGAGATGCCTCTGAAAGACACATGTTCAGCTGAAGCAATTCATCACAGCCTCTCTCTTGTGTGTGTGGACATTATTACTGGAGACCAAAAAGCCTTTGCAGTCTGACAGCAGCTCTCTTAGCTAACAGCTCTAGGAAGGAAATGGCAGGTTTCAGCAGCCTAGATATAGGTGGTATGTGAATTTGACATGTCCTAGCAATATCCAAGACTCCTACATGGGGATAGCAGATTAAACACTCTATCAAGGCTGAGGATATCCCTGTGCCTAAATGACCCTTGATGCTCTGGTTCACACCCCTGAGGATATAAAATTCTGACTCAGAACCTCATCATAGGTAGCTCCTGTCAAAAAATATTTTCTCTTCTTGAAAATTCGAATTCAGACTGTTTTTTCACTTGCCTAGTATTTGTTTTAAGTCTGGATGACAACAAACAACTATCAGTGCCATATGGAGAGACAGGCTTTAGTATCATCCTGGTGCAGACATCAGAAAATCCAGCCTTGAGAAGGAAAGTTTTACAAAGCCAAACTTTATTAGCTTGCCACCTTAACTTTTCATGCCAAGACAGAAACTAAGAGAAAGGTTTCGTTTTGCACTTGCTAGCACTAATCAGTGAGCCAACATTCTCAAGGTAAACTAATAATTGGACTTCTTAAGTTTTCAGGCCTCCAAATCAATGTCTGGACTCCTTCCTAGGGCTTTTCTTGACATGGACGCAAGAGCTTTTGCTCCTCCATCATGATAAAAATCACAGTTCAGAGGAATGCTTTGTGCTCTGTGACTTTGGAACCATAGGGACTGGCTGCTGGGGCACTTAAGCTCAAAAGGACTATTTCAGCTGCCAATTGTCCAAGGCTGCAAAATGATAGATGAAGAAATAAGTAGATATCATGCATAGCTTAAAGATATATGCACTTCAGATACAGTCTCTGTCTCTTTCCACTGGAGCTGCTGTAGGGAGCCAGCAGTACCAGCTAGCTAGAGTTGTTTGCTTGTATGTTTGTCTCTTCTTGAATGGAGGCACACCTCTGGCCATTGCAATATGTGTTAGGTTGTCTGTGGATACCTACAGCAATTTTGGTGAAGTCACTCCACTTCTCTATGCCTCAGCTGCCGCATCCACATAATTCACACCATATCTACTTGGAGCTGCAAATGTGAGACATGAGTAATTAAAGATAAAAAGTATTATAGACCTTCAGACAGAAGGAGCTGAGGGAGTCCAACAGGACCATTATTATTACGTCTCATATTCAGAGATGAAAGGCTCTCTGAGGAGTAATGCAAACCTACTGCTGGAATTAACACTCCCGCTCAAATTTGATAGTGCCCTTTATACAGGATTTTCATTTGTATTCACAGAAAAACATAAATAAGTGCTCAGGCTGGCCAATCTATTTCCTCTGTAACTGGCAGCATTCACAGCCACTTTATTGTATGAAATAATGTCTTGGTTTTTCCTCCCTTTATCTTGCTTGTGCCTGACCTTCCATTAAAAGTTGCTTGGAAACTGCTTAGAGAATAGTCCATGGTGCTTCTTATTGATATCTTCCTTTTGTGATTTCTTTGCTATTCTATCTTTTTGTATTCCTTTCCAGAAGCTTTTTAAGCTAGAAGAAGATGAAAAGAAACCAAAGAATCAAAGCCTAATATTTTTCTTTTTAAAAGGATAAGGAAAACCACCCTCCTTGTATACATTGACATGCTAAAGAAGAAAGAAATGCTCTTCTAATAAATGCTTTAGCAGGTCTTTAGCGTGCATGTTATTATCAAGTGCTTTACACATTCTCTTTAGCACCTTGGTAATTAAAAAACAGAACATACAAAGTAAATTGTGTCCCTAAGTACTCCTTGCTATTGCTATTGTATGGGATGGTGGAATATGGGCACCACTATGACATCCATTGTACCAGAAACGCTTTGGCAGGGTGGTTTGAGCTGTCTCCTAGAAGAAAGCCAGAGAAGTGGTTCAGAGGAATAGCCACTGGACAGCAGTGACCATGGTGGACAGTGGGAATTTAAACAGCATGCTGAACGAAGGGGTTTTTTCCTGCGCTTGGATGCTAAAATGTCTCCATGCAGATATGAAGGTCTAAATAGCCTTTCTCCCAGAAATCTTTTGTCTTTATTCACACTGAACTCCATCAGCTGTAATGCAAATTGCAGTTAGGACTTGTGACTTTCATGGGCAGTAATATGGTTCCAGAAGAAGACAGTAAAGCCTGTGTCTGGCTTTATTCAAACCCATGGGAAAACTTCATTTTCTGGCTTAAGAAGATTTCTGCCCCTGTTTCCAAACTTCCCTGTATAAACAATATAGGCTGTCTACAAAGGAAAAGCCCAACATTGAACATACCTAAGCTTTCTAAATTAAGAGGAAGCACATAGTCTTGAAGCTTTTTTACACTTTCCTCTTTTTGTATAAATAACTATGGTGAGTGTAATTTCAAGATACACTATTCAAAACCGTGGCATCTTAAAATGTTATTTATCGTGTTCATATTTCCTCTTTTCTGGTTTTAACCCATAAATTAAGTAATTTGCAAGGAGAAAGTGTAAAGTATGGCATATTTGTAGGCAAGATTAATATTTTCACATACTTGTACTTCTTGGAATCACAGATGTTGCTTTCTTGAAGGTCCATGACCAGTATATACTTTTTAATATGAATTAACATGTAGAAACAAGACAGCAAATTTTCCCAGGAAGCAGTCGTTCTGTGAGGGAGTCTGCAAATACCACTTTGATCTATGTAAAACTGAAGACCCTAGATTTTTATTGTTTTGCTTCTTTATTCCCAAATTTTACTCATTGAGTCCTTTATTAAGTGCTTCTGAGCTTGCTTCTTAGCTGATGATAGCCTGATCAGCTTGCAAGAAAAAGGTCACATCGATTCACAGATGTCAACATGCAGCTCTTATCTGTTTCGATCCAGAAATTCCAGGAAATTATCACATGGAGTTCTCTGCGTGCCCTTCCAGAGCACTATCTTTCAGGCCAATCTCTAAAATAGTGATTGGGATCAGATCTACACTTAATAAAGTGTTTATTTCCCAGGAGAGGAATACCCTAGCCCATTGACCCGGAAAAAATTGTGGTTTATTTTCTAAGTTGCTCTAGTTTTGCTCTCTTCTGTTTTTCTCAGATTTCCCTGTAGCTAGCTGGTTACCTCATAACTATTTTAATAAATGGGCACATTGCTGGCAGAATTGATTCTTCTCAAAACCACAGTCCACCTCTAACTTGAGCCTTAAGATAGAATTCTACACACAAAGAACTGTAGTGATGCTGTTCTGGAAAATAAAGAGGCAGGAGCATTTTATTGGGTTTATGTGCTCGCAGAATAGAATTTATCTTTACTATACCTTCAAGCATGATATTTTGTATATACATCCTTTAAAGGAGGAAGATACAAATCTAAGACCTACTCTTCTCTACACAATTGATGGTATACTTCTCAATCAGCTTTTTTTTAATGGAAGCAAAGCAAAGGTCTATTGCAAGTTAAGGGTGCTGACTATTACAAGACCTGCAGACTTTCAGAGTTTTCTTAGTTTGGAAATTATCTTTGTTTTGTTTTTAGTGTCTCACATACCCATTTTTAAGTACTTTCTAAGTACATGCTGTATGTTTTACCACAGTGGCTGTGCTCAGGTCACCACAAAGACAGGGAAGGTCTGCAAGAGACCCTGGCTGCACAAACAACTGACACAGAAGAATAGGACCTGTGTCTGTAGAAGCCATTGACTATCTCCTTTCTAGGGTAAAGTCTAAAAAGAAAACACTGGAAAAATGTATGTAGTTGGGCAGGTTTTGCTCCACAGGTCATGGGGTTCATGCGCTGTCATGTAGTCACATTTTCCCAGTCCCTCTTTCTCCAGACCACAGCAACACCAGCTCTTTTCCTTGCTCATTTTCACCCAGGGGACTTTTCTATACACATTCTCAACATTGAGATACCCCTCAGGGCAGCCGCTGGCTGCACTGCTGTAAACCACATTGCAGGTTTTGTGCAGCATTTGCATGGCTTGTTTTCCCCTAGCCCCGGGTGCCAACCCTTACAGTGTTTCTCCTGCCCTTTCTATATCCCTTTGCATTTCACTGGGACTGTCTCACTGTACTCATCATAAGCACAGCTGCAGAGCCATTCCATGGACATGGCCCAGGGTGTCTGCAAAGCAGAGGCCACAGCTGAGCCTTCCTGTCACTTAGATGCTTCCTTGACTTGCTAATATGCTAGTGCACATGCCACAAGGGTAGCAAGGGAAGCATTCAGCTTGGGTTGTCACCTGGCATTTTGATGGCTTCCTTGTTATCAAAGCATGAGAAAGCAAGGGGTGGTCAGTAGTGGTCTTGATCCACCCTCATTTAAGGACCCTCCCTTTGCTATATACTGAAGCTGTTACCAAATTCACATACTGCTCTTTGGGACCTGTATTCTATAATGCACTGAATCTCTGGCCTACAGGCACATTTATCTGAGGGAACTGGAGATGTGTTTCAGGCCAGGTTCAGGTCCAGTCCAGATACAGGCTGGTTTCACAAAGGCTTCATCAATCAGGGGGAACGAGCTTTGTTCTCTAAGTAATTTTTTTCTTGGCTTATACAAGGTTCTTTGAACTTCAAATTTAGGTATCCCTCCTAATTAATGATCATTTCACACTGTCTTCAAAAGCTATTGGATTTTGATTAGCCAGCAAATAAAGATGGCTTCATTTTCTTCTCTGGACACATATTTCCTCTGTCTCCTTAGGAGTTAATTGAGTAAGTGAATAATAGCCTGTGTACTTTAACAGTCTGCGTAGGAAAGGCAATACCACCCTGGTCACCAAGAGAACTTCACTGACATTAAGCACTTAGCAAATCTGATACCCCAAAAAGGAGAGAGAAGGTGCCTCAGTGTTCCCTCTTACATGGAGCCCTGATGGCTCCTGTGCAGCTGGTGCCTTGAAGGTACAGCATGCAGCCTTTCTTTTCTGTGGATACTTAGGTCACTCCTCCACCCAGACCTCACTGTACAAGCTGTTCTGACTGGGAAACAGACAACATATTCTGGTTTCTCCTCAGCCAAATGTAGAAATATTCACTTTTGGAAATGTCTTGACCCACTCCACTGAAGTTAACTAGGTGGCTGTAGCACAACTTAAAGACACAGATCTGCTAAGCAATGAGATAGCCTTCCTTTTATTTGTTATTACCCCTAAGATGTTGTGCATTTCAACAGCACTCAGAAAAAGGGCAAAACAAGGGAAGGAGAAATCCTCCAAGGGTTTTGCTATTCTCAGCACAGCGATTAGGCAACATGTATGTGGAAACAGTGAATGAATATGCCAAAATCTCCACTGCACAAACCAGGCAAAACACAGCATGTGAGATCAAATAGGCATTAAATTTGTCCTGTAATGAAGACATGGAGAACATAGAGTGCTGGATATCCTCCAGATCATCTTGATATATGTTGTTGGTTCTTATTAAAATATTGCTAGAGCAGAAAACCTCACTGTCATGCTTTCCATTGAGATTCTAAGTTCAGAGGAACAAGCTGAAGGAGCAAAGCTTTCAACAAGTGCCACTTTTGAATTCTTCTGGCCTTGGAGTGTCTTAAAGCATTGTTTGTATTAAGTATGCGTGTGTAAACACATCCACCCACATATAACCAAATTGACATCAAGAGGTGCTGAACCCGCATCCCCAGCACTTAAAACAGCCCTTCAACTTTTATAGGGATGAAAGGTGTTTTTAGCACTAGCTTCAGTCAAGACCTAAATACTAAACTCTTTGAACATGTCAGTGATAGCACATGTGCAGTGATTCAAGCAAGCAAAAATATTTTTAAGCACATTCTGGAATCCTTTTCTTTGTTCAGTTCTGTTTGATGGATTGTGGTAGAATATAATCTAGCGTTTTCATGGGAGGTCAACAACTGGGAGACGCTTTGTTGCTGGTGACAGTTGCACACATCTCTTCAAATATATTAAAATACCAGAAACAAAATTCTGTGACAACTCTCTTTGGGAAGTTTACTCATCTTGTAATATTTCCATGAACAGGTCGCACATCACTATGCTTTCTTGCTCAAAATCATGAGAAAATCCCTGACATCACTTTTGTATTGTCAGTGAGAGCATTGTTGACAGGTTCCAGGAGAAGCCACAGATCTACCTCTTCCCACCACAAAAAGATGTGCTGCATTTGAAAACACTGACTCTAAGGAGGAATTACGGAAGACGTTATCAAAACCAATTATTTAAGTTAAACTAGTTGAATGCAAAAACATTTACAAAATAAAGTTTGCATATGTGTATCCTGATGGACAAAGGTGCTAGTGTCTGCCCTGTGACAGCTAGGGGAGTCAGAATAGTGCTAAAAGAGATCTTGAAAAGTGAGGTAGCCCCAGGGTAGAGACCAAAGTTAGCAATACCCAGTTTCATACAAACAGGAGAATTGAAATATTTTGTGTAGGAAACACATTTAGGTTTTCCCACATGCAAATATACAGCTGCCACACTATATTTACAGACATTTTGAGTCCATTCCCTCACTTTCGGCCTTATGCAGGCACTATCACTTTCCCCACAGAACGCACCAGTACAGAATCACAGATAAAGCAATGGTGAGATAGTGTTTTGTAATAGGTGTAAAAGCCCCACAATTGTACTAAGAAGTTTGAGCTACAGAAATTTTATTCTGCCTCATAACAACTGCAGAGCCTTCTCCTCTCCTCTCAAGATGTGTTCATCAATGGCCACCAGAATCCATGGTTAACTGACACCCACCAGCACATCATGGGCACAACTATGAACATCTTTCTCACAGACTCCCATCTGTACATATATGGACACAGACATAAACTCTTTTCTGAGCAGGGATTCCCACTGCAAAAAATATTTGTCTGTTTTGGAGCAGTGCAAAACAACTTAGTGACTGTGTTTTTCAAGGTATTGGTGTTTAAAATATAAAATTGATCTGGTGTCACTGGTGTGCTTTCTACTCTATTTTTCTTCTTAAAAACCTGACTGCATAATGAAATTAAAAGGTGGTTCTTTAGCCTGATTTTGCAAATTTTAGTTCAGAAGTTTTCCCATAAAGGACACAACCAAGAAAATATGTAAGACCCTAATTAAACCAAATGTTTACCTCCTGATTTTACTGTCTGACTTGAAATCTTAAATGTTTTGCAGGCTATCTATGGAAATGCTGAAAGCTATTCATAGGCTGAAGTGAGGCTACAATGCTGCTGTTCTACGGCCCACATACTCTCAAGGGTTTTTTTTTGCTCTCAAGCTACTTTACACATACAGCTTTGTCCCTCAGAAATACAGTCAAGTAACCCTTAAAAATGCTGTAGAGAGGAATGGGTAAAAAGTAAAAATTACCCTGAATGACAGAAACTTTCATCAAGATCTTTCTTGACACAGTAGTTATAGTTGAAAAGTAGTTTTATATGCATCTTCCACTCATCTTCATGAAATTGAACATGCTCATAACTGTAGCCAGGTTCAGGACCTTGGATTATCAAGACTTCAGCAGAAACTCAGGCTTTGTTTTGTGTTCAGCACTAAATACATTACCAACAACAGAAATTCAAACACAACTACACTCTGCACCCAATGAAGAACAGCTAGGAAAGGTTTCAGCAGACATCCATGCAACTTTTCTGATGTATGATTAATTCAGCACCACATGTTGCACAGTACCGAACATTCATGTTTTCACATGACACTGCTTTTATTTACATCCCCATAACACTGAAGTTTCAAGAAGCTAAGACTGAGACAGGGGCCCTATACCTACTCATTGATGGTTGAAGTCAATGAGAAGAGGAAGAGCAGTGAAGGGAAGCAGAGGCTCCAGAAGATTAAAGGACTTCTTCGAGGACAAACAGGTGTCTGGAGGCACAGGTAAATCACAGAGCAAGAATAAAATTAGCAGTCAGCTGATGTCTTGTCATCCTCTAAATCCATGAAGCAAAACTACTTTCCTGAGATAAGTGCAATCCTAATGCATTTTGATAGTTTCGGATAACCTAAAGCTCCCTTTTTCCACTGATTTCAGAACATGGTGCCTCAGGCCAAAAGTTCTGTTTAAAGACAAATAGCACAATTATTAGCTGTTTAAGCCTCACGTTTTGTCTGAATTGTTTGATCCCACCTGCAGAAATACCATACTCTCTGCTTTCTTCAAAAACTAGCATTAAGGGTTTTTTCCTGAAATTACCCCAGTGTGACAAAGACCATCTTATTTTCTGAAGACCTTTCATCATGACCTTTGGCTGACATACCCAATATATTACTCCACCAAAGGCCATGGAGGTTCTTGTCATGCTGCTGTCTCTGGAATGACCCCTTGCTTTGATTTAAAGTATTTGCCACTGTTACATGTGGATGGCAACTAGACAATTGTCTTGACAATGGAATCATTGACTTCAGATTTAGAAAGGTGTGAGGTGATATTTTTCCAAAGTCCATTAATTATATTGGTTTTATGAGTGCTTTCCATCAGGGGAAGAAAAGTAGAAAGCAAAACTGTGACATGGCAAGAAGCACTTACCTTCTGTGCTGAAGAGTTATCTTTACTTCCTCTTATTGCTAACAAACACTGAGTTCTTTGTCATTTGCTTATCCCCAGGCTCACCATGCCTTAGCCCCTGATGAGCTCTCCTGCACCCTTCCATTTCTCCTCCCTGTTGTGGGGCCATGTTCCAGAGCCCAGCGTGCTGCTGTGTCCCTATCCCTTGTCCCCTGTCTGCCCTGGGAGCTAGGAGCAGCTGTTGGGCCACTAGACGCCTCTCAGATCTCCAAATGCCTCCTCCCGGGCCACAGCCATCCTGGCTGGGGCCCAGGAGCTGCTGTCACCACCAGTCCCAGAGGAGAGAAGGCACACTCCTTGCTCAGCGTGCCTCTCAGTACTGTGCCAGGTAGGCTGAGCAGGAGAGGGACACCAGAGAGGCAGGAGATAGGCCTTCACTCTGCTGGCAGTGGAATAGCCTTCCCCAGAGATGCTCCTCTTACTTTATTTCTATTCTCAATCCCTTTCCGACATGGATCTCTTCTCAAGGACCCTCAGCTAAGACTGCTTGCTTTTATTTTTTGGTTTGTTTTGCTGCTAATAATAGGGAAACAAAATTGTTCTTTTATTTAAAGACATAGCTGGACACGGGCTTTTGCATCACTGAAGGCTAGATTAGATAAATGGCTTAAACTTCAACATAAAATTACAAGACCTGGCCTTTCAAATTTATATACAGCCAACTTGTGTGCATATATGGTCCTCTAATCGTCCTACCTTTCCTTTGCCATCCCTAGAGTTGGTTCATGGAATTCTCTCACACCCAAAGAAAGTTAAGACCAGAGAAGTAACAAACCCCTCTTAGCCTTTGCCTGAAACCGACTGAAAGAGATATTAGGAGAAGAGAGCTGGAAAAGGACACAACAAATTTGACATTCAGCTTTTAGGGTGAGCTTCAACAACTTCTCACACATTTTTCTTTTTTCCTTTTTTCTTTTCTCTCTGCCAGAACATGAGTGTACATTCTTTATCATCAGTTTAAATTTAAAATCTTCATAGAATCATAGAATAGCTAGGGTTGGAAAGGACCTGAAGATCATCTAGTTCCAACCCCCCTGCCATGGGGGCATACACCTCACACTAAACCGTATCACCCAAGGCTATGTCCAACCTGGCCTTGAACACTGCCAGCAATGGAGCATTCACAACTTCCGTGGGCAACCCATTCCAGTGCTTCACCACCCTTACAGTAAAGAATTTCTTCCTCATATCCAATCTAAACTTCCCCTGT
>JANRGW010046252.1:0-27016 GCA_024733675.1 Psilopsiagon aymara | reverse complement strand
CACCGATCCCTGAGGGACACCACTTGTTACTGGTCTCCAGCTGGACATTGAGCCATTGACCACAACTCTTTGCGTGCAGCCATTCAGCCAGTTCTTTATCCACTGAGTGGTCACCCTATAAACAGACAGTATATTAACAATTCCCTTTTCAAACAACCACAAAAGCTGCACCAACACATTACCTAAAAGGGTACCTGCTACTCAAAATTGTCAATATCTTGTACTTTAAGTATCTTTAGATTACAGTTTTTGAATATTCCAACATCCAAACACCAAATCTGCTCAAACAAATTAAATTTTCACATAGTTTTTGTAAAGTTGATCTGCTATAAAATGTCATCCGTCTTTGGACATTATCATTGCTTACAGAATTGGAAGAAGACCTATCCCAGTGATAGGAAAAAAACTGTTAGCAATTAAATTGTTGTGGGGATTTTTTTCCATGGACACCCTTCCACTTCAGGACTTGCAGGCCAAAAATTTCTGAACTAACTATATTGGTGCTGCAACACAGCATTGTAGTAAGAGCTGGTTTCAACCTTAACCATAAAAACCCTACTCCCTCTTCGTATTAATATATAGGTGTAGACTGCCTTTGATTCTTTTTCAGAGAGTGTCCTCTCCCAGTTACATTTGTTTGGCATGCAGGATCCTTTGAATGTGTATTCATAAAAAAAATTCTTACTTTGCTTCTAAGTCGAAGGACTTATATATGCTTAACATGGAAGTAAAACGGCTGCTCGTGAAGTACTTCAGAGATCATTCCAGAATATTATCAGTAATATTCTGGTTTATCATTTCAGTCCTTACAAATTTTCTTTGTAAGTTTATGTAAGGATAGAGACAATTGTGTTACTGAAGTGCTTCCAAAATCCCTGTGATAATTAGTCAAATGCTTTATTGAAATCTCATTAAATTACATGAATAAATGAAATCTGCAGCCTCATTAAGAAACAAAGTCTGTTTGCCAAGATCTGTTTTTCTGACTATATACACATATATATATGTGTGTGTGTGCATGTGTGTGTGTATAGCAGAACCATATGTTATCAGAATTATCTGTCATCTTTTAAATTTTGTTGTTAATTGACTTTTATATTGGCTGTTCCAGATATTGCCTTGAACAGTGTGACATTGATAAATTACTATTAACCTTTTATTCTTTTAAAGTATTGGAAAACCACCAGCTGTAGCCTCTTTATGCAAATGTCTTAGTGTTCCAAGAAGTTCTGAATATGAACATTGTTAGTGTATACAACTTCTTGACATGTTCATTCAGAAACTCTCTAATGCCAGTTTTGGTGTAGCAACTGAAGTTGAACTGTCTTCGTACATTATCATTTGCATAGAGAACAACTCAATAATGCCATATAACATAACTTCAGCTGCCATCTTCCCAAATGCGCAGAAGTAGTGTGCGTGTGTGTGTGTGTATGCTTTAACATTCACAGTTTGTCACTAATTATGGTTAAAGCTGACATCATCATCCTTTAATAGGGTCTTCTCACTATTCAGATCATTTTCTATCATCTATACTTAAAATTCTGTTTTCCACATTTTAACTTTGTTGACCACATGTACATTTCCCTTACAACCTTTTACTACCCACAGCAATTTTCTACAGTTCCTACCTTACACTGTACCTGAAGGATACCACATTTCTTTCTTCTGTTTCACACATGTTTTCCTTGTAAACTACCCTGGCTTTTCAGTGAATGTATTCCCTGGTTGTGGGATTATGTCTTTGTGGGTATCTAGGCTAACTTCCTTAAACAGTTTCCAATTACCATTCTCCCATTTCAGATCAAATTCTTTCTCCTGACAGCTTTACCTTATAATGGTATTCACCTTTATAAAATTAGCCCTTGCAAATCATTAAGTATATATATTGGTTTGGACTTAATTCTGTTTGCTCATAACAAATGTGATCAAATCATTATGAGTTATACCTAAGATATGGCTAATTTCTAGTTCTGTGATCAATTCCTTTTCATCTGACAAGATGAGGTCTAATATAGAATTCCCCTGTGTTGGATGCAACAACTTTTGAGTTAGGAAATTGACATTTAAAGTATTTTGAAATGCCAGGTACAGTTTAACACAGGCAGCATGAGACCTCCAGCATATGTCACTTAGACTGAAATTCACCACAGTACAGCGGTGTTTTCCCTATATATTGTAGGTGGGTAAGGCATAGGTCATGCTGTTCTCCAGTGTGATTTGATATCAGCTAAGTACCCTGTCAGTTTCTGAGTCATCTGTTAGAGCATTGACCCACAAACATTCAAGATCATTTGCTTCCGATTGCCATCAACTCAGAGAGAGGTAGTGCCATTTTTTAAGTGCTTTCTGTCCACTTGATCCTTCCAAAATAGATTATAACAATTGATTTAGACATTGCGGTTTTCCAAACAGTTTCAGCAATAAAAACTAGGTCAAACCTGTGCTAAAAAAATTGATCTCTTCTGCAGGTTTCCAACACCAAAAAAAAGAGGCTACTGAAAACCTCTGCTCTTTGTATTCTTCAGCATCCTATTACAGTTTCTCTTATAATTTTCATTTGCATTTACAAAAAGCTCATTGGTTCCTTCTCACTATTTCCATTTCTTACAAACTCCCAGATTCCTCAGCCAATCTGTCCCCTGGAAGAACAGTTTCTTTGCTACAATAAATTAAACAGCAGGATCTCATCAACAGAAAGCAACAGAAGTTTTCCATTAACCAAAAGCTTTCATGTTGCGTCACTTACTTAGCAATTAGGTCTAGTCTTTTCTACTTCCTCTTTTCTGTTGCACAAAAGTCCTGAAGGTTGTCGGAAGATCAGAGGTCCCAAAAGAAAAAAGTCTGCTTACAGCAAGTGTTCATCTATAAACTAAGAGATTGCCCACAATCCTTCCTTTAAGTATCGATATGGTATTGTCAGTTCTTTGCTTGTCAACTTCAGAAACTTACTTAACTTTGTCATATGGTCCCATCTCAGATAAGCTCATTTGGACTTCATCTGTGCTCCAAGAAACCACACAACCACTCTTAGCTGGAGGACCCGTTAATGCAGAGCACCTCGAGTGGTGCTGATTTCTCACAGTTTCCACGTTTTCCACGGTTTAAGGCGGACTTCGCGGCCCTCCTGGCCCGCAGACCTCAGCCGGGAGGGAGTCACCGGGCTTGCTCCTCATGCCTCGGCGAGCAGCCGCCCCACAGACACCAAGCGCAGACGCGGGTCACACCGGGCCGGACAGAGGCCGAGGCGGCGGCGGAGCCTGCGGGAGGCGGGTTCGGGGAAGGCGGTGGGGCGGGAGGGCAGCCCTCAGCACCGCCTACCCCCGTTGCCATGGCGAGGCAGCAAGCGTCCCGGCTCGGGGGAAGGCACCGGGGCCGAGCCGGCGCGGGAGAGAGGGGCCGCGGCCGTTTGGGGCCGCTGGGGGCTCCCGGTGCCCCCTGCCTCTCCCAGGGCGCGCCCTCCGGCTCGTCTTAGGCGACGGCGGCGGAGAGTAACGGAGCCATTAAGAGAAGGGTTTGGAGGGCTCGGCAGTGAAGAGCTCATCCCGCAGCCGCAGCACCATGAGTAGAGGTCTGTTCCCCTGCAAAGTTCGGTAAATTCTTTCTTATTTATTTTAAGTGGCTGAGACCGTACCAGAGGCAAGGATTGAGGGTATGTAGGGTGAGAGGATGGTTAACAGGTGAGGGGAACAAAAAGTGTACCTGTTGGTGGTTGGTGAAGGACAGGAAGCGGCGGGGGAGGCTATCTTCTGTCCCCACAGCCTGGGCTGGATAGCCACAAAGCCACAGGAGGTTCAGGACATGGGTCGACTGCCACAAAACCAAGCGCTGGGCTGGGCTGTGGCCTCATCCTGGCTACTTGGAACAAATTCCATCTATCATGAAAGCTATAGATTTTAAAAAAAAAAAAAAAAAAAAAAAAATCGTTTGATTTAATCAATCTTATCAGTACTTTCAATGTAATAAAGAAGCATGGCTGTAAGTCAGCCCTGTCACACTCTTGACATCCTTTTGGTTTACGAGGTGCTGGGTAGCGGCAAATAGGTTTCAAAGGGAGCTGGACATAGCCATGCCTACTTCCTAGGCTGATGCCCCTCAGAAATGCTCAGCTTCCAGTTGCGTTTATGCAGAAAATGCATGGGAATAATTAGGTGGCAGCAAACATAGAATCATAGAATAGTTAGGGTTGGAAAGGACCTTTAAAATGTGTGAGGAAAGACCATTGTGATGAGTTGCCATTTTACTTTTAGCCTCAACGTATGCTGGAGTGATTCCAGCCTCTGGGGAGATTCACTTCATCATGTGATGAAATATAGCTCTTCTTTAGGAACAAACTGCACTGCCTTGCCTGTTGCTGAACTCTCTGGGTGCTTGATTAAGTAAATGAGATGTGGCTTGGGCCTTATATTAAAGGAGTAAGATGGAAAGAGATCAGCAGTCTTTAAATGTCAGCAACAAAATGTATGTGAGTGTAATAGGACACATTTCAGAAGGATGCATTGCTGATACCTTCATGTCTCTCCACAATTGTAATTTACCTGTAAAGATTAGAGTTACCTTGGAAATGAGGGAGAACCACCATTTCGCTATGAATGCAACCTCCCACTTCTAAAACAAAAATCAAATTGGCATTAGTATGAAGCAGATTTTTTTTATTATTTTTTTTTTTTTCAATCTCAAGTTTTGAGTTTGAAATAGGAGTCAGGGAGATAGTTTTAATCCTTGTGAGGCAGTATGGGACTCAGGAAATGTCTGTGTCTGTGCTTCATGTTAGTGTGAGACCTGTGTGTGCCAGACTGTCTTATCATACGCTTGATGTCTGTTGGGTAGGAAACAGGAGTGTGTGGGCCAGCGAGAAGCTACTGTATGCTCCAGCTAGGTCCCCTGTGGATGCAACATGGAGCCTGGGACCTTCGGCATGCCACAAAACACAGCTAACAATTGATAGTTTTTCATGGTTGCAGTGTCTCCACCAGGGCTTTCCAGGGTCTCCTTTCAGCAGTTTACCCCTTCCTTTTCTGTGCCGCAGTGGTCAGCTATCCTGCCTTGCCAAATACAACAGCTGCCATTAAGATGTGGTCTGCTTGCTTTTTCTCACATAATACCTCAACCCTAAGAGGATTGTAGAAAGCTTTTCATCTTCTCTGGGCTTCAGTATTGTTGTTCCAAAGTTTAATTATATTTCTCACTCAACAGCATCTTCCTAAAAAGAGATTTTCCTTTCTAGATTGCTTGTGGATAGAAACCCTTCATTCTCTGTAAGAAGTAAAATCTTTTATAGTGGTGAATTGCCCATATGCTTTTTATTCTCCTGAATTTGTTTTTCCATGACACACTTCTGTAAAATGCTGCATTTAATTGTAGATTAGTTTATTTATAAATAACATTTTTTTCTTTCTGTGACAAATGTTAGCATTAGTACTAAGCCCTTAAAGAATGACTTAGGGGAAATATACCCTGTCATCTTTTCAATCTCTAATTGTCTACATTATTCCATTCTAAGTAATACAATTAAAAAATTATTTCACTAAGACTGCAGCAAAATATTGCATCGCTGGAATGCCTTTTCATCCCAGAAAGGCTAATATGTAAAATATCTGCTAGTCTGATGCTGATCATTCAGTATCAAGTTGGTTCATATCTAACATTTATTCCCTGTAAAATAGATTTCCTTTCACTAAATGTAGCAAATGGTTAAATTCCTCCCCCCCTCCTATTATATGCTGTTTTCCCATTCCTATTAAAAGTTTCTGCCTTGAGGCCTACCAGCAGGGCATGCAATACCTACATTAAACCAAATTTAAAAGTAAGGGTGCTCCTGCTGCTAACGTCCTCAGATCACAGACATGCAAAATGAAGGAACTGGCAGCTGAAACTTTAATGGTAGGAAGTGGAGACTGAATACTTGGGGAAAAAACACAGTAGCTCTATATGACAAAAAAGTCCTATTAGCATTTATGTACTTCAAGATGACAAGCTAGACGATTCTACATAACTGGGGGGCTTTCAGCTTTTGTTTTAAGTAAAACCCTGTGTTGTAAGAATAGCATTGCTTACATTTTTTATTCAAAGGATTGTTACTATTACGATTATATATTATTTTGAATGCTAAAACAGTGCCTGTTGTTACATTGCTTGCTGTACATTCAATCATTTCTCCACCTTATGTATTAACTTAAAGTATTACAAATACTTGGATGTAGATAGCTTGAGGAAGAACAGGGAATCATGTGCAAGTGAGGTTCCTGAATTAGTTGTCCCTGTGCAAATCAAAAGCACTCCAGGGAAAAAGAGAAACCCATTGAAAGAAAGATCACGACCATTCATTCACATTATGTCCTACTGAAGTAATGCCGAGGCCTGAAAAGGTTTGTGTGGGACCTGAGTCCAGTTTTACATCTAATGCACTGGGGTAAAAAAGAAGTTGGCTGAGGAGCAGCACAAGAAGGATGAGAAACTTTATCACTGTGAAGACATTGTTTCAAGTGACATGTGTTTGTTTGATTTGTTTGTTGTTTAGTTAAAGCGAATGTGTTGCCTCAAGAGATCCTGCAAAGCCCAGGGGAGCATCCCAGGTTCATAAAGCAGACTCTTGGCCCCTCATTAGACTCTGCAAGGTATGTACCTCTTTTCTTTCAGAATTTATGGTGAATATCTTCAAACAGCTAAGGTGGCAAATTCTGCTTGGGTTTTTTGCAATATTTAAAACTGCAAAAATCAGAGGCAAAGAATTTCTCTTTTAGGAAATTTTCATAATTTAAAGAAAAAAAACTAAATAGAAAATGTGTTTTGTGTAAGGTAGATATCCTAATTTTTCAAAACCCCTTCAAGAGCTGCAAGAAGTTAGTTCTGTTTAGCATTACTATGAATGTAGGTCATTGACAATGCACTTATTTGGATGAAAAGACAAGATTTTGGTTTTGTTTGGGGTTGGTTTTTTTTCATTCAGGCACAAAATAGTTTTGCATCTCTCAAAAAATGATGAATAAAACTGGCTTGAAAAACGTTATCCTGCACTTAATAACTGAGTTAATAACAGCACCTTAGAACCTCCAAGCTGTCTTCATGCAAATGCCTACATGGCTTCCCGTTCCATTGCACTCATTTCTCCTTTTAGTTACTTGTTTCCATACATTTTCATCTCCCTCAGCAAGTGTTGACCTCAGTTACTACTCTGCCCCAGTATGTTCTTTCTCCTGGAATTGTCTCCATTTCAGAAATAATTGTGGCTATTTTCTTCTTCCTCCTTATTTCCCTAATACCCCCTGCCCACCCTCGCATGCCCGCCCCCCCAATCACCTTTGCATGTGGCTGAAAAGTCTGCAACATTTCAGAGTTCAGCAACTGCATGTCCATGTCTAAAAGCAGTGAGGACCTAGTAATGTGGAAGCCTTGGGCGCAGTCTTTCTGGGGGCTCATACTGCCATATGCTTTGATAAATTAAACACAAGCCAATTTACAGGTGAAGTAGACTTTTTTTATAAACTATTTACAAAAAACTGTGTGTTATCCTGGAAGCACTGGAGAAATAAGGCTAAAGCAGTTTGGAAATAGCAAGTGACAACTTCTAGAGGGAAAGAAACAGTGCCATCCTCACATCATTTCTTTATCAAGAATCAACATCCATTCCAAGTCACAGTCCAGTTCTTCACATTAATTACTGTTTTTAATTCTCTCTGCATATTACAAACCATTTAAAATAATGATTATTCAAGTTGATGAAATTTTCTACCAGGTATTTTTTCCTATGTAATATCTGCCTGTCTTTTCTGTGTTATTGCTACATAAACATATTTGATAATAACAGCCAGAATGAGATAAGAATTTATTGCTTTTACTAACTTGAAAAAAGGTTATTGCAGAACTTATGTAATTGTTTTGCAATTTCTTGCTTTTGGCTTCCCCACCCCCTTGGCTGAAGTTCTCTTTAAGTTAGAGGGTGTTAGCAAACAGAGCTCAGAAATTTATACCTTGACTTTATACCTTGGCGGGTGACGTTTTAAATTGTATCTGATTCCAGGGGCTTTCCCCCAATTGCTTTTTCTTAAAATACCTTTGAGAAAATAAAGAGAAGGCATCAAGCTTTCCTTTGTTCCAGTTAGAGATGATTTTTAACTGCAGTGTAGATTCAATTACAGCAAGCTGATAGCGATGCCTAGGAATTTGTTTGTTGTAGTTGAGTGTTTCAGTTTGGGGGTTTGGACCCCACACCCATATCTGGTGTGTTCTCTAAGTGCAGAAAGCTCATTTTTGCAGTCTCAAAGTACGAAGGTCACTGAGTGTTTATTGTGTTGCCTACTGAACACTTTCTATTTCATTATCCAGAGATACTATTTTTCAATTTTTGTATAACCTCCAGTAAACCTACTGGATCTTGAAATATGTTTTACATCAGATCAAAATATGCAGTAATTACCTTATCTTCATTATCCTAATGTATCTTCCTAAATTGTGAATATTTGGGAGTGAAAATTTTGATACAGATTAAATATTGGTATTGATTATAACTGAATATGGCAATATTCAAAAGGTGTATATTTTTCATGGTCCACAGCAGCTCATATGGCTTGTGTTATGTGCAGCTTGAAAGCATAAGCCTCTGTTTGGTGCAGCAGTAGTAATAAATTCTGGAACAAATTTAAATGTGCTATTTGTGCCAGAAGTTTTTGCTGTTACATTGTTTTAAATACAAACGTGTCAAAATATCTCTACATTGCTTCGCTATTTTGTTTTTATTTAAATTGAGCTCATGAAGTGTCTTTGGTATTCTCAGAGCAATAAGGAGAATGACACTTATATTAGCTAACATTATGAAAAGAATTTAGTCTCATCACTGTAATGAAAGACAGCAGTGTAATACAGAGAGAGAAAGAGAAAAGTAGTAGATTTATGTGGAACACTGATGTTGAACTTCTTTTATCTTTGAGTGATTAACCAGACAATCTTCATGCTCTTTTAAAGAATAAAAATAAATTCACATTACTTTTATAAAGATAATATCCTCCAAAGTCAGGATATCAGAATCTATTCAAGTACACGTTATGGTCAGTAAGTATGTATTATCCTTTAAAATTCTAGGCATCTCTTGTGTATCAGAGTGAGGATGCAAAGAGATGATGGCTCAAGTGAAAGGTGAAATGATGTGCAGTTCAAATTTTAAAATTCAATCCATGCATCCTGAAATTTGCTGTTTATTCTGATGCCCTTTGTATTACCCTGTTAGTGGACCACCTTTTGAAATATGCTGCTTGAAGTGTGGAAAGCTGAGAACAGTGTTAAAAGTCTGCATTGCACTGAGGAAAACATTTTGAGTTGGGTTTGGGACATTATTGTGGAATTTTTATAATTTCGAAAACTTAAATAAAAAATAGATTGGATCATTTTGGCCCATACTGGTAAGGCAGAAATGTAATAGAAAACAGTTTAAATATGGACGGCTTAATCAATTATTACTGATTTAGATAATTCACAGTTTCTTCTAGTTTAAGACAGAAATATGAGGTAACCGGGTCCTAGAAAGCTAATACCAACTCTGTTTTCTTCTAGAAATCAAGATTTGAAATACCTACAGACCAAAAAATTAACAAGATATTTGTATGTGTTTATAGAATGTCTGATATATTCCTTTCTCAGTATTTCAGTATTTAGCTCTACTTGGCAATGCTAATATATTATACATGCTGCAGAAGTCTATGTTAGCACCTCACAGTGTTTCTTTTAATTTTTTTCATTTAAATTTAGGATTCATTTGATCAAAGATAAAGATGTCATAGATGATTATTTGGCGAAGAATATCAAAGGGTTGTCAAAACAAGAAGCTGCTGCGTAAGTTGGCTTTTTTTGAGGCATTTTAACATACATAAGTTTATTGTTTCCTTTGTTTCTCCTCATCATAATCATTTAAATCTAAAGCTCCCCAGGCCCTACCCTTTTTAGTGGAACTTGGTATTTAAAATTGAAGCTGATATTAAATAATGATGGTTCATTTCTCCTGATCTTAAATATATCAAAGCATTTAATTCCTTAGTTTTACCAATTTGTATATTTAACAAAGTATTATATCACATTTGTAACATTATTATTAAGATTGTGTCAGTAATTATATTTGAAATGTGTTTCTCTTTTCCCCCCCTCCCCCTTGCTTTTTTTTTCCCCCTTGTCTTTTTTTTCCTCAGCCTCTGTGAAATATCTCCTCTGGGGTGGAAGCTTCATATACCGACATACACATTCTTGCAATTTTGAATTGCTATTTAGCCAAGCCCAAGTGCTGACTTCAGTGGTGAAGCATTTAATACACCATTAGTTATTTAAAAACCCAATGAAAGAAAGAAATCTAGATAACTTTTGATTTCTTAGAGCTGAGGTATTTACATTTAGAAGTTACAAGAGACTACAACTGACTTATTCTTCTGGAGTTTTTTTAACAGATCTGGGGTTCAGCACCATCAAAATTAATGAAAGAATTCTAAGAAATCTGAATTGCTGGTTGCTTAAGTGAGATGATTTATTTATTTCAATATTTAAATAATAAAAAGATGCATATACAAGGCCTCTAGGTACCTTAACAATTAATATTGCAAGATCACCCTTGCAGCACAAAAACATTTTATCAGTCAGACAGGAATTCGACCAGTAGTTGCTTGCAAAACATGCTTCTTTTCTCCTTCCTAGCTCAAAAATGGATTGGCAAACCTTCCCTAAAAACTTTAAAATTAAAATCTCGAAAATTACCAAATTTGAGTTGAGGGGTAATAACTTTAGCGGTGTCCTAAAACCATACCAGATAAGACTCAGCCAGCAGATGCATTTCTCTTTCCTGTAACACATGTCCAATTTGCCTTTATTTTTACAATGGTAACATGATAAAGCTAGTAAGTGTTCTGACTGCCAGTGCAAAGGCTGCACTGTTTCTGGTCTGACGCTCTAGGAAAGCAGTCTATTTAAAGCAAACTCATACGCCACTTCTTTTATTGGTGTTTTGCCTAGGTTCAAAAATAAAAGACTAAAGACTCACTGAACCAAATTTCAGTGGTAGGATTGGTCAGGACCTTCTGAATATGTCATCCCAGGGTTTGCAAAGTTCAATTTGTTCCTTCATTTCTTTATGAGAGACTGTTATCATGGTCACACTCTGGGGGAGAGAGCAGCCTGACAGTGACAGGAAAGTGAGTTAGGGAAGTCCCATATTACTGCTCTGTGGGTACATGTGGTTGATGTGGGACAGTTACCTTTGATCATGCTGTCGTACTAATTGTTCTGGGTGTCATAGCTGGTTTAAATATTCCCTGCTTAAAGAGAAGGAAACTGAAACTGGTCTGTGACTTAGTCACGATCTGCGTGAGCTGGACCAAAATAAGGAACAGATCCTTCCTGAGCAAATGCTGTGTTGACAAGAGGTCCTGTCCCCTGAATGAGGGGTAGTGTAGCTGCTCTGTGAGGGGAGATGCATCAGACCCCAGGGAGCAAGCACAGAAATAAGTACATTCATTTATTTTCACCTTAGTTCCATGCCAGCTATGCAGTGCTGCTGTAGTCACTACTCTACAACAATTGTTGTGGATCAACTTGCCTACCCAGTGACCTGTTTCAGTCTTTAGCCCCAGTGGATTTCCACAGTACACACACTGTTGTAGGGACAGAAGTGTTTAATGTGATTACACAGGAAGTCACTGCTGTTTCAGTAAGGCCTTGGGGCTTCAAAGTTCATTTTACAGATCTGATTTGATCATGTCAGCCTTTTACTGATTTAAAAAAAAAAAAAAACAACAAAGAACAAGCCAACAACAACAAAACCCCACACCCAAACCCCTTTGTTATGCATTTTTTCTTTTTATATCCAAACTCTGAGTCTGGAGGTTGTGGAAAAAGAAACCAGCAAGGAAATACACAATGAAGTGAGAATTTCATCATCTGTTCTGCAATACCTACACAAAGTGGGGTGTTTCCTTACTGTTTTGTAATATGCTGTTTGTCAAAGTTATCAAAGCCTCTTGCAAGATTAAACTGATACATGTATTCTAGCTAATTTCTATGGAGATTTTTTTAGTGCATCTTTTAAAAGACTATGTTCATGTTCTTTGTATTTAATTATTCTCAGAATTTTAGCTTTTGATAGTAGCTCAGCAGTTACAACACTTCCATAGTATGTCATTTACTACTGCTCTTCCGTAAACTTGATACAGTCATCTGAGAACAAACAAATGATAACAAACTAGCAGCTACACAATTAAATTAGTGCTAGGATAATATCTTTATAAAAAACCTAAATGGCTAACTCTAACTTTAAAC
This sequence comes from Psilopsiagon aymara, assembly GCA_024733675.1. NCBI lineage: Eukaryota > Metazoa > Chordata > Aves > Psittaciformes > Psittacidae > Psilopsiagon > Psilopsiagon aymara. The sequence continues at coordinate 14,728 of JANRGW010046252.1, read as the reverse complement.
CAATATATAAACTAACACAATGCCATATCTTTAAATGATCTTACTGAAAGTGATGTTATCCTTTCTATGCCTTGGGACAACAGATGTTTTTCTTAAAAAAAATATGAGAAATGGCTTATAATATGCTGCATATTCTTTAAATACTTTCCATTCCAAGAGTGGATTATTGCACTTTTGTCTTTATATCTGTACTTTTGTTTAATATGGAGGTTGCCAGTCATTTCTCCATTAAGAGAAATTCTTGTAGCCATACCTCTCCTTAATATTAAGCACTTTTTTTTTTTTTTTTTTTGGGGGGGGGGGGGGGGTTGTATGTGTTAAGCGGATTTCTCACCTCCTAAATAAAGGCATGTATACCTGGTAGCATTTTTATGGGAAAAAGTAGCAATACTTAAATTAAAACTGTTCCCTAAAATTGTGTCCTTCACAATATTCTTTAAAATTAAATTAGTTTCTTCAAAGCTGAAGGGAAAAAAGGTTGCAGTTGTCCTTCTATCATACAATATTGTACTTTGTTCCAGACTTAAGCAAATGAGAAAAATTTTGTTGACTGCGCTTATGTTATAACCTCATTTTTCTGTGAAAAAATCTGGAGATTTTTCATTTCTCTTCTTTGTCATAATTTTTTGTCCCAGTTTGATATAAGAGGAAGGAAAAACAGTTCTTAAGAAAGACAGTAGTTTAATCCTATTAAAACAGGTTTTTGCTTTGGGTTTTTTCATTGATTTTGTTTTGTTTCCTTCACTAAAGCTTGAAATAAGAAATGACTGCAGTGTAAGAAGCTGGAAATGGAAAAAAAGTAAAGGTTTCCGTTAATGCAGCATGTGACTGCTTTCCTGCTACAGCATTAGGCTTTTGTAAGTTTACGAGGAGGTTGGTTGACTCCACTGGCCTCTAGTGAGCCTTCGCTGATACTTTCTGCTCCTGGCCTTGACTCACCAAATCATTAATGCCTCGAAACTGGGTTGTCAGAAAAATCAAGTAACAGTTCTTTAATCTTCATAACAATGAAAATTGTCCAAATATGACCATATCATCAAAATGGAGTTAAAGATCAGAAAAAGAGATTTTGAAATCTTTTTGATGAAAGGAACAGCTCTGTTTAGTATCAACAACAACAAAAAAAAAAAAACAAACAAAAAAAACAAAACAAAACCAAAAACCCATTCATGTTGCTCCTATATGTATTTCTGTGATTGGATGATGCAGTTCTAGTATCCTTACTCAAGACCCCTTGGTAATCAGATGACATCTGAATAGTTTTCCAGAGACCATATGGGTTGACCTAGATATGCAGAAAATTTGTGTTTGTATTTTGTGTCTTGTGAGTGGTGGGTCAGTGTGTTATTGCCTTGATAAATTTGTGTCAGTAAAGACAGGCTCTGATATGACTTTTTCAGGCAGGAGATGAGATTATTTTATACACATTCAATCAGATGTTTTTTGAGATACAGTAGGTTGTTCTGCTTAGGATTCACCAGAAAGGTAGGCCTTTTCAGGATAACCTGGAACACAAAATGGCAAAGGCTTTCACCCATAGGTGGGCTGTGTCTCCCAGAGCAATTGCCAGGTATCTGAGCTAATACTGGGAAGATCAATCATTAAACTAGTTTGCAGATTGTATAGCAACAACTGGAATACAATATTTTTGCTCTAGGAAGAAATGGTTGAATATAGTAGCAGCCCTTCGCTTCCATAAATTTTTGTCCTCTTCAGAGAGAGCAAAGGAATTTTCATCTGAATTTAACTGATACAGAGGACTAGGTTAATCACCCCATGTAATCAATTTAAATAAGTAAGAATAAGTACTTTGATTAGTTAAACCCAATCTTTTAGGATTTACAAAACTGCTTTAGAACAATTCCATTGCTTACATAGAGAACTTAAGGTGACCAGCTCAATTGTAAACATGTAAACATACCATTAAATCTTACCCCGGAGAGCTATTGAATTTTGAAAGTTGTAAAACAGACCAGGTAGAAGTCCTAGAGTTGTGTTCACTACTTCCTGCAGTAGCATTTCTACAAGAAGCTGGCAAGTCCAGAACAAAAGTGACCTGGCATCTGTTTTACATCTTCTGTTTGTGCCATCTGCTAGAAGATTATTTTTCCTTTCTTCAGTGAGAGAATGAAAAGGGGCAAATTCATTTCTTCCCTCCCCTCCCCCAAGTTTCTGCTGTTTTCAGTGTCAGTATCAGCTATGTACAGTTAAGGAAAAAAGATGCTGGAAAATGAGCGAGTAATTGTGAGTGCTCAAGATAAATTTGTGGAAATAAAAGATTTTTCCTACATCCTTACTTCTACTACCAATTTGGCTCCAAATATTCAACCTCATCTGTCCTTCAAGACTAGAGGAAGAAACCTCCTCACCTGATTAGCTGCCAGGATGATTTGGAGAGTCCACTGCAGGAGGAAAATGGGGTTTGTGGGCTGATGGAGAGGAGAAGGACTAGCTTGAAGGGTGTTCTGTTCCTTATTTTCATCGTAGCCATGTGTCCTGGGTTCAGCCAGACTAGTAAACTGTACTATTAGGCTAGGCTTCTTCTTATCTTGTTCTCTCTAAATTAAGCTTAAGAATTCTGTGTTGTGAAGTGGATATGACCATTTCCTGTTATGGGGTGAGGTGGTGTTACGTGGCACTTAAGGGATGGGGAGGGGCACTGACAAGAATAAGAGTTAGGAAAAAAATAACTTGTTGGCATGGGATTAAGAAAGTGGCAGCTGCTGTTACTAGGAGCCTTAATTTTGGACACAGAGGGCATGTAAATGCAGATTCTGTTTCTACCTTGTATTGCAGTCCCTAATTGCACAGTATTTGGTTCTAGTGGTTTGAGCTGCTACCTTTTCTTTTGTAGATAACACTCTGAAGGCAGAGGGAGAGAAGAGAGTTCAGGGTAGCTAAAGAAGAACATAGCAGCAAAAGGAGAAAGGAGTAAAGTGTTCTTTCACTTTCATGTTCAGGTCCAGCATGATTTTATGGTTCTTGCTGATCTCAATCTTTGGATATGACCTGTGAGCACCTTATGACTGTTTGCATTACTCTGAGAACTGGTGGAATGTTGTGTCAACACCACCATTTACAAGGATATTTCTTCACTCTTAAATACTAAAAACTATGGAAAAGGGTAAATCAGAACCTAAGAAATGTATCTTTTCATAGTAAAGAAAATTTTAAATTAAGGCACTCTATCCCAAACTCCCTGCTGATTGCAGAAAGGGAGATGGCACAAGTCACTTATTGAGCTAGATGATAAATTTTAAATTTATTTCACAATATTATTTAAATATGTATTTTTTTTCTGTCTGAATTATTCCTAACAATCTTGCTTGCCATGACCAGGATTCAATGTTTATTAAACAACTTTCAAAAAGAGATTTTTGACACTTAGAGGCATACATTCTTTTTGGTTAAATGAATGATCTCTGTGAATTTTGGGCCTTATAAACATATTATTTAGTGTAATTAGGCAGTGATATAAAGAACAGAACTGTGTGGGAAGTGAATGGTTTGCCTTTTAAAGAAACTTCTCTGAACGTTTGTGTAATGTGAAAGGTTTTTCTTGAAAAGGTTAAAAAAAGTTCTAATCAACTTCTGTACATTATGTAGAACTTCATTTTCTAAACTCTGCAAAAGAAAGTTTCATATTTAATGGGAAATCATGAATTATTCCATTTATTATCTACTTCCTCCTTTCAAAGACATGATCTGGATAAAAGGCGGGGTGAATAATTTCAAAAAATACAATACATTTTTAATGGGAAGGTGCAAACTACAGATTCTCATGACTATTAGCAAGTATAGAGGAAACAGAATTTTACTTGCAAAACTCATCAAACTCTTGCAAAGATAAAATACATGACATACTTTAATAAAGAAGAACACAGTGAGCTGAAGTTTTCCTTTTTTTATGTAACTTGTTGTTTTTACTAAGTTTGGTCTTACAGTTTTCTAGTGCTTTCATTTCTCAATAGTTCAACGATATTTAGTACTGAAGATAATATGCAAGCAAGGCACAACTGAATTCTATTTTTAAAATGCTCATAAAGGTGAAGCATCTCTAACATACAGAGTCTGAAATAAAAAAAGATAGTCTAATTTGCCTTTGTACAATCACGACTTCCTAATAATTCTCACAGTGAATCCTTCTGAATTGTGTAAAATCCTCTCTTTTCTTTTTCCCTCTAAATCTCTGTGTGTTCTATTTGTCCTTAGACTACTGAATAAGTTCTGTTAGGGACTTAAATGAGCCGTCATAAACAAAAGCAAAAATACTGTCAGAATTGTTCATAGCAGTAGTATAATAAATGTATAGGCTTGTATAGGGTTCTGTAAGAATTCATAACATGAACTTGTGAAGAATCAGAAAGTAAATAGTTATGATTACTTTTTTCTAAATATAATTTTGTACACTGTGAATGAAACTTGCAGAGAAATTTGACTTCTCCAATATCATACAAGTCAAATGGAAAGGGTTCCAAATTCAGATGTCTCTAGCTCTCAGTCCACTAGGTCAGCCCTGAAATAAAAGAGGAAAGTTGAGAAGTACTTCATTTTGATAAATAGCAGTCCATAAAATATGGTTAGAATTACTCTTTGTTAATGAATGCAATTAATTTAAAAAAAGAAAAGCAGAAAGATTAATGAAGATAATGTTTTTATCTGATTATGCTGAAATATTCACATGTGTATGTGCTCTTGTACGAAGTTTATTTTTATAAGGCTAACACTTTTATCTTTATTTTTAGTGTTTTCTTTTCAATTCTGTTTAGGGGCATAGTGCTCCTAAAGTTCATTGCTAAATTTATATTTCCATTTTCTGGGTTAATGAGGATTCTTAATTATTACAGTACTTACATTCATTTTAAAGTACTTTTTCTGTGTCATCCTTTGATGTTTATAATTGATTAATTTTTCATTTTATGTAGTATTAAGGCGGCAGCGTAGCTTTGAACAAAAGGAAGCGAGTTCAATATATGTGTTCTTTGCAAGATCCTACTGACAGGTTATGCATCCACCTTTGATTGCATGATTCAGGTTAAAGTATGGTTTGACAACAGTCAGTCTGAAAGAGGAGATGAAAAATATTGCATTACTGATGCTGAAAGCTATATGGAATATATGGTAAAAAGTACCTATATACTTGTTTTCTGTTATACTGTATTTTCGTCTTTCTATTAATAGTTCTGAATACATAGCTCCATAAACCTTTTTTTATTTAAAAATAAAATCTTAATTGTTACAAAAGTCAATTTAAAGTAATGCTCTTCCCTCTCAAGATACATGCAAATTAGTTGTTTTCATGTTCGGGTTTTTTTAATTAGGACATTAGCTATTTCAGCTTTGCAATTTGGAATTAAAAACCATGCACCCACCCCAATATAAGTTAATTCTCAGTCTCAGTAGTGAAAAATTCTGATGTGTAACTGATGTCTATTACTACTTAATGGCACTTATTGTACTTTCTTTAATGAGATTACTATAGTCTACAATTTAACATATTACTATCCAATAAATATTTCATTAAAAGTATTTAAACAGACAGTCTTTAAACTAGATTAGAGGGTTGTGCCCTAAATCAGTTAAAGAGCTCTGTGTAAGTAGCAGCACGTAGTGAAAATGTGCTGAGTACTTGACCAACTGATACACCAAAGTACTTTTGTGCATAAATTTTCACACTGAACTCAGATACTCAGATGACTGAGATACATTTTCAAATTAGCTATGTACCTCTAACTTCAGTGGATTCCAGCCCAGACACATAACAATTTAGATTTCAACAGTGTGAGTACATGGGTTTCTATCTCTGTAACCTGAATCGTAACATTGCTGAATGCAATAGTCAAATCTTCAGCTTCCAAATTTACCAGGTATTTGCATAATTGCCTTTTGCGTTCAGCAATGCCCTGCAGAAGTCTGAACTATATTTCAGATATGGGTCACTAACAGTGTTGGGTTTTGACTGTCCAGCTATAACTAAATAATAATTCCTCTTTCAATTCTTAGGCAGAGCAACCTGAAGTTACAAACTCTTGCAGCATGCTTGGCTTTATAAAGCTTTGTATAGTTTGTTTTTTGGTTTTTGTTGGGTTTTTTTACTTATTGCACACATTTTTCAAATTTTAGTGAGGAAATTCTGGTGCCCCCTTGTTTATGCTATTTGTTTGCATGTAAGTTAAGCACAAAGGAGCAAAGTATTCACATACTTGATTTAATTTTCATTGTCTTGTAAATTTCTAGCCAGGAGATGTGAAGGGAAAAATAGTAAAATGTATTTGTTTTAATAAGCCTAAGCAAAAATGTCTTGATTATTTTTCATAATTTTGTGAGCCTTCTCCAAGGCCTTTGTATCAGTCATTGATTTGCTAACTGCATAAGGAAAACCCAAATGGATGAAATCTGTTTGAATACAGTTTTTAAACATCATAATAATTAGTCATTATTTTATGCTGGAAGTGCACTTTAATATTTTATACACTATCATTGTTTAATCCATGCCATTTCGTGTTTTACAAAATGGGAGTGTTATAGCACGCTTGTATTGTAATCAGCTGGCATTAACCTATAGTAGTAATTAAATCCTACAAATTTGAAGATATGAACCCTGATAAAAAAAAAAAAAAAAAAAAAAAAAAAAAAACAAAACAAACCCAAACCAACCAACCAAAAAACCCCTGTCCTCTGAAAATAGTAGACTTTTACACTCATTTTGCATGTCTGTAACTGACCACATCAGACAGCAGGCATGGAGAATTAATATAATGATAAATAATTCTGTTATGCTATACTGACTGTTTTGAATTTTCCCAACACCCATACCTGCCTCTTGGTCTCTTAATTTCTTTTTTCTTTTCTCTCTTTCAGTGTGAAGGGTAGAATGCCAATAGCCTTGCTGTGCAGGATTTCAAGTTAAAGGGAATGTAGTACGGTACTGTCCTGATCACCTAGCTTTGCTTAACAGTCTTGTAAAAGTACAACACCATAAGATAGGAAGGTTTTTGAGATTGCAACGACAGTTCAATTTCATTAGCCCCACTGAAGGTTGTTAGTTATGATTTTTACATGGTAAAGACAGATTAGAATCAGATTTCTGTGGTTCCTCAGCATGACTCCAGATCATTTTAGAATAGCAGTGATAATAAATAAAAAGAAATCCATACAAGAAAATCAGATATGTAGCTATGCAGTTTAAGAAAATATAATGCCTGTAGGAATATAGGCATACATACCTATATAATACAGGTACACTTAAAGCAAAGTGTTAACAGTAACAAGCCATGCCTTTTCAAGCTTGCAGATCCACATTCAATAAATAGCTTCTTCCACCCATGTGGTATACTGCATGAAATCCTTATCTATAGCATGGCATGACTAAAATGACAGTTTCAACTCTTGCTGGTTGGTTGTTTGGTGCTAAAATTTCTTCTGACCCCTCACCCCCATGACACACATGCAGAAGGGCATAGCTTTTTCTCAGCACCTCATGCACACAGTGCAGCATTGCTGTAACTGCTGGTATAGGACAAATGCATGATACCTCACCAGAGCTATTAAGTGGACCTCATTCATGTTTGGCCCAGGCTGGTTAAATAAACATGCAACAATATCTACAGGATTTCAGTAATGGGAGAGGTAACTGTACAGTGGATTCTCAGCACTGTTTGTGTTAAGTATTATGGTTTTCATCTGTTGAATTTCATGGGTTGAAAAAAAAAAAATTAATCAAGTCTGCTTGAAATTAAAAACAGATTAATTGGTATCTTTGTTTTACCATAAATGCACAGATATGCTCCAGATTTCATTAAAAATTAACCCGTTTTCAAAAACTCCATCTGAAACAATTTTTTTCCTGCCATGCCCATGTGATCATTCGAACGGGAAAGAGGACTTTAGGTTTGTATTCACCTCATGCTTCAGTTTTAACATTAAACCCAGCCAACATGAGAGAGCTGCCTGCTCTTTCCAATTCGACTGGCTGAGCTCCTTGCAGGTAGCGTTTTGCGTGGCTGTGGCACTGCGCTTCAGTGGCACGGAGTAAGGCAAACCGGAGCCTCGGCAGCGCAGGGAGCGCACCGTGCTGCCCCTGCGCGCCGCCGGCGACGCTGCGCTCTCGCGTTTCGCCCGCGCGGTCCCTTCCTTTGTTCTGTGGCCGTGCCCCGGCGAGCTGACAGCTCTAGGATTAACATGTCCTGGGTGCAGTTTTCCGGATTTCCAGTAGATGCCCCCAGAGACCATTAAACTTCTCGAACGTCTCCTCTTACGGAAATGGCCAGTCTTTTTTCATTTTCCTTCTTGAAGTAACATAATTGTTCAAAGGAAGCCTAAAATCGGCGTGAACGCCATACGGAAAAACAAACTTACTTGCTTAATAATATATAATAATTTATTAGGTAGGAAGGTTACAAAGTTTTAGTGTAAACTACTTCATTAATGTAGTAGAAACATACTGTTAAAAGTTGGTTTTATAAAATAATGTACCTTTAATTAGGTATCAGGTTTTTATATTGATATTAGAAATAAAGTAATATTGGGTTACATTAAACATGAGATGCTCTATTTTAATTCACATTTTACATGCTGCATGGCATTCTTGAAAACAGTATGAAAAGGATTTTAAGGGTTGATTTATAGTTTAACTCATGATATAAAAAGTTTACTTCTGTCACCTACACTACTCTGTTCAAGAGCACTGTTTGGTGGGAAAAAAAAGGCGCTGGCATTTTCATCTGTAACCACTTCAATAATGGAATAAATTTCAGAATTAGTTGCAGCATCAGGCTCTCTTAGGTGTCACAAACACCACTCATCCACATAATATCATGCATTTCTAGCCCTATTTTATTGTTTGTGTGTGATCAGTCACTTATGGCTGATATATTGTAGAAACTTAAGAAAACAACAGTATTATTTTGTGCTTTGTGTATTTTCTTGTTTTAAGAATAACTGAGAGAAAAGTTTATGACTCTAAAATTTGAATCATTATACAGTAGATAGCAGCTTCGTTGCTTGTGAGCTAAAATCAGTTATCTTTGCCTAAGAAAAAAAAATGTGCTGTGCTGTATAATTACTGCAGCATTATTTCAATTTATTAATTAGGATAGGACTTATTAAAAGAATATTGACACTAATTTTTTAAATTGACCTATTTTATTGTATGTTTTATTCTCCTGAATTGGTTTGCTAATAATGCTATCTTGTGGGGAAAATGTGCTTTGACTCGAAGCAAAGTGCAGCACTATATGGGAAATAATGTTACATGGACATGGTTTTCCTGTTTATACAAATACAAGCATTATTCTCAGTGACTATGCAGCAAATGTTAAAAATTAACTGAATGGCATTTTGTTTAGTCACTGTGAAGATCTTTTAGCAGTACTTTCTTGTTTACTTCTAATACATCTAATGATCTAATGCATGCACACACATAGAATCATAGAATAGTTAGGGTTGGAAAGGACCTTAATATCATCCACACATAAAGATCGTGTTATAGGAATAAATATACCTATGTGTGCTCTGCAAATTGTTATTCCACTGCTCTGAGTTGTATTACTGTAGGATTCAGTTCTAGGCATTCAGAAGTTGATAGGAATTCTTATCCATATTCTTCAATTTTTTTTAGTTAGAATTTTAAAACAGAAAGCAGAGAGCATTCATTATAGAGTAGAGAATATATTGTGTGGTATTAACATAATGTCTTTACCTTATTTTTAAGCTATGTACTGTGCATCTGATCTATGGCAAATATAGCATATACTGGCAAATTAAAATGTAATTTTTTAAAGATATTTATCATTTACTTTTCCAAGATAAATGTTGCAAATATATTCTGGTACAAAATAGTTAAGTCTTTTCTTATGTCTGTATGAGCATTGCATGATTTTCAATCTCAAAACCCACTCAGTTATGTATTAAAGATAAATTGATAAATTCAGTACTGTCTAGTCTAAATTATATCAGGCATTTGTAGTAATTTTCTGTTCAGTTTTGAAACTGAAATGCAAAGAAACCCATGAAGGATTAGAGTGCATCTATGGAGTAAGCAATAGATTTTATTTTAATCATATTAAATGTGAACTTACGCTGATTATTTACTTCTTACATCTTACATTACTTTTTATTTCATTCACATCTACTTAAGAAATTTTTAACATCACTTCAGTCTCACTAGCATTGTTAAAGAGCTGCAGTAGCTGTTTTTGGCTGGAAGTATTAGTCTCATTAGGCTATTGTTTAGCATGAGGTCACCTGAATTTATTACATACACTATAAATCTCAGTTTTCAGAATTTCATATTTATTTGAAAGGTGCTTAGAATCTGAAGTTAGTGGGTTTTAATCTAAAAAAGATAGTCTTGAAAACAGTTTGGAGACTTAATGGAATATAAAAATAGAACTAACACTTCTGGGTCCTTGCCGTTTTATTGGGACAAAGGTTTGTTTTCTCACACTAGATTCCTGCTCCTGCAAACCTCTACATCTGTACTTTAGTGTTACAGGCAGTCCCATTGGACTCATAGTTTTTTCCAGGATGGGACACAATGATTGTTCCATGCCACATAAAAGAAATATTTTTATTATTTCCATAAATAATACCCCAAAAGATATATTACCTCTTGAGAATACTTGATTGCACAACTTTTTGATATATCTTATCAGAGTTTATGAATGAGATAACTTTGATGTAAATTCATCATTGCAGCATTTGATGTTAAATCTAGGGAGAAATTATCAAAATTTTACATCAGTAAACTAGTCCCAGCTGAAGTTATATGCTAAACAGAAGCAAAATAATACCTAATGATTATGTTTCTGGCATAGCATTTGTCTGACGTTTTAAACCAACCCATCATGTCCTACAGCAAAACTATTTAACATATACATTGTTTTGACATGTGGAATGTGCCTCATTTTTCCCTGTGCACTGTTTTAAAGCAAAATAAAAGTTCATTGTGTTTTCATGAACTAATATAAACATGGGGCGGGGGGTCCCATCAGTCAGCCTTTTTTACCAGTATCCGTTAAAGAACACCAGTATATTCAGTATATTTTTAATATGCTTTCGATATACATATATTGCTATTTATTCATTATTGCTGTATTTACTTCCTTATGGTATGAGATTTGTAATCATATTTCAGCAGAATGTTTTTTGAGAGGGGGATAAAAATACCCCTTCCCTGCTGCGGAACTGCAGAGGTCTCTTCTTGAGAGCTGTTTTAGTTATCTGTACTTTGGTAAGGCAGAGAACAGAATATGGGTTTAAAGGCTTAAAATCTATCTTTCTTGTTCCCAGTAACAGGAATTCATACAAGAAAAACATCTGCATAGACATGCTGCGACAGGGTTATCACAAGTCCTTCTCCGAGCTCTTCTCTCTGATGGAGAAGTGGAATGCCTTGAGGGAGGCTGCAGGGCCTGGGTCAGCCATATGGCAGCAGAAGTCCCTGGAGGAGCAGCCTGATAAGCTGGATCAGCTTTACCACTTCCTGACCAGGGCTGAGGCAGCCCAGCGAGCAGGTAAATGGGGGGATTGTGGGTAGCAGAGCAGCGGGAGCCGCAGCAGCAGCGAATGCCTGGGGGAAGCTTCCAAATTGTTTCATGTATGAATTTGAAACGCTACTGCATCTTAGCACATTTCAGCCTTAGTCAACTAAGCTGTATTTATAGAATAAATTATTAGGAACTGCAGATATCAGGAGAGGTTTTGTGAAGAAAAAAAAAAAAAAAAAAACGGAAAACCATGTAAAGCGCATTATGATATCACCAAAAAAGCTTTATGTATTTATAGCTTTGTTAAGATATCAATTAATTTCTCATTGTTTTATTATTTATTGTTTTTCCTTCTCTATTGATTTGAGTAGCTGGGGTTTTATTAGAAAAATTTAATATGTGAAATTCTCTTTCACACAGTAATAGTTTTATAAATCCGATTTTATTAAATACCCTGTCTGCTAACTGTGTTTGGATTTGTGACTGACTTAAAAAGGATTGTGAACATGTCAAATAAAATACAGCACACAGATGTAAAATGCCACCTGTGAATTACTAGATATTAGTGAAGACATAAGTCCAAATTACTGTATTTTCTCTGTTGCCTACTATTTACTAAGCGGCCATATCTATAATTTCCTTTTACTATAAATAGTAACATAACTTATTCTGTCTTTCTCCTTTGGAATAATTGTATGAACGGAGGCAGATAAAGCTCTAACTGCAGTCCTGTTTGATGGCTGAGCTGCTATCTCTATAGTTGGCTTACTTCAAGTTCTGATCGTTGTAAATATGAATACCTACAGTAAAATAATTTAAAAAAAGGAACAGCAAAAAAACCCTTTCAGCACTTAAAAAAAACCCCCAAATTAACAAAAAAACCACATTCATTTTGAATGCTTGTTTTATGCTTACTATGAAAGCCAAAAGTTATTTTTCAGTATTAATTCACTGTAATTCTAGACAGGATGTCTAGCCATCCCATGACTGGAAGGTAGCTGCAGATTTGCATGAAATATGTCTAAAAATCTGAATAGGCATTCCCTGTACCCTGCAAGAGTAAGAGAGAAAAGTTCTGCACTCAGACTGCCCTGACAGAAATGTACTTCCGCCAGCAGTTTGTTCAAACAGTAGTTGATATGCCTTATCTTGATGATCCTGCTTCCTGCAGCTGCTTAAGGAGATAATTTTGCCTTCTTTGAGTGCTATAGTGTTACAGACTGATGTGTGACAACAGAGTTGGCAGACATGCTGCCAAAGTCTCAAGGCACAGCTGACCATGCAGTTTCTGTCCCTATGAAAGGCAGGGCCCCTTTCCCTTACTGAATCCAGTAATCGTTGTTGCTGGGCTCTGTAAGTCTTTCACCTCTCACAGAGATAAAATACTACCAATTGTCTGACAGATTGTATCTTGCATCTAGGAAAGAGTATCTCCCAGCTTTACCTGTTAAAGTTGATTAAAATGAAAGAAGATTAAATGATAACATTTCTCTAGAGCTGGCAAGCATCTTTACAGAATTTTTAGATTGAGGTATAGTTAGTTTTGACTTTTTCACCTGTTTCAGTGCAAACCTTTGCGCAAATATCTTGTTTACATTGAGGCTCAAGTCACCTGACATGGGAATTGGTAGATGCTAATTCATATTGCAGGTGTTAGAGCTAGTGGTGCTGTGAAGATAACATGAATTACACAGCTCATCAAATACTAATTCAGTAGTTCTGCTAATCCAGTTACTCTCAGATTCTAATCAAATTGCTTGAGGCTCTGGCTTATGATCTCCTGACAACTCTAGTTGACACCATTTAAGAAGCATTCAGTATTTCACCTCAGCTGGAGCTTACCATGATGTAGCCATCACAACAGCAGATGACTTGTATTTGCTCTTCAGCTGCCACAGTGCAAGCAAGGCTGAAAGTAATATTTGAGGGTGTAAACTATAAGAATTTCACAGTGTGGCTGCTATCACTAATATTAGGGTGAAAGTACCTTCCTCAGGCACGCTGTCCTCAGCTGAGTTGTGTGGAAGAAGACATAGCAGGTATAAACTAGGAGGAAATAAACAAAAAAACTTTGTGACTTGTAAGTTTTCTGACAAATTTAAACTTCATGAGGGGACTGCTTTGTAACCTGAAGTGGTAACTGGAAAGCAAAATTCCACTTACCATGTCAGTAAATACTTTTCTTATTTGTTATTTAATTTTTTCACCTGGTATTCTTGTATCACAGAGTGTTAATTGTGAACGTGACTTAGAGATGCTGCTCCTGTTTTAGAGTTTTATGGTTGTTACAGTAGTGCACAGAGAAAGCTAGGTATTCATTTGCTTTCCATTTGTTGGTGGAATATGCCAATCTTCATTTTTTTTTTATAGTTTGTAGTTATAGGATACTATAATGCTGGACATAAATTGTCTGCTTGAACAGAAGCAGTGCCACCTGCCATGATGTGAAGGATGGTATCAAAGAGGAATTGTTTTCTTTACTGCTGGGTTTGAAAATAGTAACATTTTGTTTATCAGTGTTAGATTGTGCAGACTTTTTGCCTTTACATACACCAGTGAATGTTCTCTCTGGTTTCATTTTTTTAGTGGAACATTTTGGTTGAATTTCAAATCATACAAGTCATCTTTTTTTTTTTTTAATTGGCTATTACCAATATTATAGTGTGCAATGAAAATACCTTTCTTTTTTTGTCCAACTTAATCTCATTTCATTGTATTTGAATACCTTCCAAGTATTTAAAAATAGACAGCTAGCATTAATCCTTGCAGCTTCTTGGAAAAATAGCTGACAGAGTTATTTTGTCCTAGGTACAGCATTATCCCCAAACCAGAGGCAGAAATGTTGGCAATACTTGACTGCATTCCTATTTGATCCATTTTAATGTAAATAATGTAAATGTTTCTGACTTCAGAATTGACTTGTTTCTATTTATTCCCTGATCTTCCTTCATTATCCTGGACTAACCTTTTTTTTTTACTAGTTCTAGTCTCAGCAGCTTAAAAAAAAGAATAAAGTGAGACAGTCTAGCTGTTTACATAAGTGTAGTAGTAGGGTCTTTTACAGATGAATGCAGGATAAATGCCAAAGCAACATATCTGCATAGCTTGGCTTTTGATGTATACAGTTACTTCTTGGCATGTGCATGAAAATGTTGGTTGGGGTCTGTTTGGTTGGTTGTTTGTTTTTTTTTTTTTTTTTGGGGGGGGGGGGGAAATTAAAAAGAAAGTTGTATTTTGAG
>JANRGW010046241.1:0-16396 GCA_024733675.1 Psilopsiagon aymara | reverse complement strand
GGGGGGGGGGGGGGGGGGGGGGGGGGGGGGTCTTGTGTTGGTAAAATGGCAAACATCAACCCATTACACTCTATGGAAAGCTGACATATAACTGTAGCAGAAAAGTGAATAATACCTAAAGATCCCTCCAGGAAATTTTCCTGTTGCTGCTTGTCATTTCCATATCTGAAGTTGTGTTCAGAAATTACATTAAACACCAAGAGATGTTTTTCACTGATCACTTGCAGAAATTATACAGAACTTAAAGGACCCAGAGGAAAATACTATACCAGAGAAAAGTAGCCTTTTTATTATAAAAATGATGAATTGAATTTCCTTAAATCACATAGCAAGTCAAACTCTCACTATTTGTAAATAACTGTTGCTGTGTTTGGAATGTATGGAGCTTTGCCCACATGTATGAACTAAGGGTCTGTCTCAGTGGATTTTAATCCCTCCTGAGAGTCTGGCTCCACTTAATATGAAGACAGTTTCCCTTTTCCTGTTGCTTGACAGGTAAAGATCAGAGCTGATGGAAAGTTCTTCCCTTCAGAAAAGGACCTTGTAAATTTCTTGCATATCTTTTTACAAAATGGGAACAATTCAACAAAGCTTTTCATATACACTTGTTCCTAGCTTTCTCAGAACAAAATCCTTTAAACTCACAATATACCTTATGCTTATCTGTCTGCTTATGATTCAGAGGTCTTAAAGTTGGGAGGTTTTTTAATTCTTTTTGAAGGTGGATACTGTACAATCGTCTTGTGTACTTATCTCCTGAGCATCTGCTTAGAAAACAAAACAGCATGCCATTTTGACATCCAAGGAAGAGCTATAAAAAGTCTGTTGCTATGTTTAAATGCCTACACTCAGTTGCTATAGCAATAAAAATATCAAAAATCATGTACGAACTGCATAGTGCATTACCAGCCCTTTCAGGGACAGGAAGATTGTGGGACTGAGAATATGACAAAGGTGCCAGCGTATTAGAGTGTGGAGCTGCCACACATTTCCAGGCAGCCTGTGCTGTTATTTGTGGGCAAAATGCAAAATGTGTCCAACCCTATAAATCCCAGAGTGGCTACGTCAAAAGGGAAAGTTTGATCCCTTCTAATTCATTTTTTTCTTCATGACTTGTGTAATAATTCAATACTTTGAGCAACTTCCCATTTGCCTGCAGGAGAAGTTGCTGAAAACATTGACCTTTCTCTAAATTCTTCCAGTCCCATAATATCAAGTGTGAAAATTGACATGCAGAATGCATTGGGCTGTGTAGATTTCCTCTCTGTAACATTACAACAGGCATTCTGAAATGCCCTTGTTGCTGAGGCAGCTATGGGAAACCTATCAAAAGGGAAAGAAATAGTAGCTAATGGATTCTTTAACATCTCTCTGGGGCTCAGAGCCTTGAACGTTGGATTGCTTCTCGAAGAGAGCAGGAAATTTAACTTCCTTCATAAAATATAGCAAGTAATGGAAGGCATGTTATTTTGGCAGCTATAAGTTTTCTTACAGAATTGAATTGTTACTTCAGGCATCTCTGTGCCTTGTTCTGTCTTCTACTGGGGAACAAGAAAGGGGAAAAGAATTGAAAAAAATGGAATCTTGTTTGAAAGCAATATAACTGCTCTGTTCTCTTTATTCCTAGTTGCTTGACGAATCCTCAAGGTTCAAATGAAGTTGGCTCATGCTACATAGCAGTGTACTGTTCAGTTTGAGTATGGTAATGCAGAGCAATCACATAATTATTGCAAGCGCTTCCCTTTAACGTATTTTTTGGATTCTAATGGAGACATCTGATATCAAGAATGTATCAGTTGTAGAAATACCTATATTTTTTTTTTTTTTTTCAGGCAGTGATCAGTGCTGTTGTTCAAGGGTCATTATGCTGGTAAACATATAGATGAGGGGATTTAGATGAGGGGATCCTTAGAGGCACTATGGTACTCTGTAGTTTGAGGGGGCACACCTAAATCCTCTAATATTTCTAAGTATTTTTGAGCTACTTTATTTTTGTAAAAAGTCTGAAGAAACTACTACAATGTACAAGGCCTGAAGTTTTTCTTGACACAAGAGTTGAGATGTTACATAGTAGCACCCCTCTCATTTCTACTACAAAGTAGCTTGTATTTGCAACATCATTACAGTATTTTGTGCTCTGAACTTTGAGTGTTTTGTGAATTAAATTTTAATGCTTCAATTTTGCTTTTAACTTTTGGGAAATGAGAAATTTTGGAACTTTATAGCTGCACAAATTTCTATGCACCTAGAAGCGTGTCCTTTCACAGCCTCTTTGTGCATTTTGTTTACTTCCCTTCTCAACTGTTCTGTGGAGTACTGGAAAATCACTTTCCAAATGGTTTTATTCTGAATAGAACTGAGTGTGGGTTTGGTTTGGTTGTTTGGGGGTTTTCTAACAGATCTCATGGAGGAGTCCAGATGTGAGATCCATAAATATTTATTGATAGTTGTTTGTTACAATTTTCTTATAATTCCAATTATTACCTTTTAGGTCAAGCTCTGGAAATGCTCTTGTGGTTACACGCAGTGCGCCTGTAAAATTAGCACATCTATGCTTCATTTGCAATGGTGTAACTTTTACTGTTTACAATATGTAGTTATATGAATAACCAAAGTTTCATTAAACTGTCAGGTACCTGAAATGCAGAAACCTGATTTTCCTTAGAATTGTCCTCACCAAAATTGTTATGACATCAATTTTTTCTATATTTCAAAGCTATTCTATACAGTCTCTGTTTCTGACTCTGTACCTCTAAACTGGCATCTGCCATGGAAATGCAAACTGTCTGATACATGCCATTCTCTGGGTCAGATTTTGCTGAAGCTGGTCACCAGCTTCAAAAACTATTGCAGTGCAGGAGCTGAAGAGGGAGAACTGAACAGATAACTTAGCTGCATAAGCTTTTTTCAAAGAATAAAGAATTATATGGCTATTAGTTAGAGGCACATTTCCCATTATGTATTGTCCACTAGCCTTCTTTAAGTGTTAGCTATGCATTTATTCTTTCCAAAATCTATTTTTGGTCTTGTTTTCCTTGGAATAAAATTTATGCTGTTATTCTGGTTGTCAGCCAACTATCCTTTCCCCTTCTTCCCTGCCCTTCCTTCATTCTCTCTCAGTAGCCTTTGAACTTATCCAACTTGTTGAATTTGGCAGGAGAAGATCTCAAAAGTATTGGATTCCTACAAGTGAAAATCAGTGGTGCGGTAAAAGAGAAGAGATCCAGCTTTGTGCTGCTAAAGGGGAAAGGCTCCACTGTGAGCTGTTATTATCATTGATTCTGCTTTATCTGCCAGCTGGCAGCCTGGCATGTGTGAAGCTTAAAACCAGTCACAGCAAGTGCTATCTCTTGTCCCTCTAGACTGTCAGGAGACTAGGAGATAATTGAACTTGATATGAAGGAGATAAGATATAAAATCATTAAAATCAATTATACTATAAGAGCAGGTTCTGTTAGCTCAGCTGCTTAGAAAGAACTTGATTCTTAATGTAGAGAGACATAGGTTATAAAAGTGTCTGTTTATTCACTGATAACTTTATTTTGGAAAACTTTTGAGCAAGTCTTTGAAACATATTGTGAAAGCTACATCATGTAATTTTGTGCTGATTTCTAATAGTTAGTGGCATTCCGTATGCTTGACTTCTTCTAAAGCAGTGCAGTGCACTGTTAGGTTGTAAAACAGATCCTCATCTATTTTGCAGACTTTTCCATCAAGGCTGCAGTGCTGAAAGGGATAAGATCAGAGTTTTCTGCAGTCATTTGGAACGGGCTGTAGCCTCTACTCGGTGTGCTCTTCAGGCATGTCAGTCAGGCTCATGGGAATGTTGTTAGTGGACAGGTTCTTCCCATGGTGAATAAATGTCAGCTGTCCGGGTAGAGGCAGCCATTCTGATTAGACTTCCCTTATGCAACAGATGGTTTGAAGTTCAGCCAGGGAGAATACAGTAATAGCTAAAGAGAGCAGCCTTCATCTGCTTTATGGTCATTTGAAGAATTCAGCTGAGGCTCAAGAATCTGTTCCCTGAAGATTTCCTTGCATCTGAAGTGGTTTCTCCACTAGTGATGCCCCTTTGGGCTTATACCAGGTCAGTATACAAGATTGAAGGTTGATGAAATTGCAGGAGGTGCCCATCGTGGACACTGCTCACTTGCACCTGCTCCTTTAGGTGCCCTTTTAGTCATTTGTCATATATGTAGTTTTTTTCTCAAAAATATACAGCAAAGTACTGGACTCCTTCTCTGAAGGTTACTCAGAGTAATAGATCAGGTTTATGGATCAGATCCAGGTTTATAAATCAGATCATGTACCTCTGTGATTTCATGGCTTTTAAAAAACATGGGGAAAACCAGAAACACTATTCAGGTGCTCACAAAACTAAAGAGAGATGGCGATACTGTTAAAGACCTCCCCCTTTGGCTTCCTTCAGCTCACTTTCAAATTAACTTTCAAATTGTTGAAGTTAATTTCAGTAAAAAATAGCAGAATAAGATCTCATTTGTTCTTAAGCAAACATACTGGCTACATACTTTATTTCTGTTAATTCACCAATTAGTTATTCTGTGATTATTTGAAATAAATTAACCTGTGGTAACATACTGTTTTCTTTTATAGCTTGATCATCTGCTTGGGAGTTGTCTTAAACAAACAAAAACCCCCTCTTCTGTCTAGATAACATTGAATTTGTTTCTTTTTATGTGTAATGAAGGAAAGTCCTGAATACAGTATTCCAAACCTCAGCCTACTGAATTTTCACTATCCTTTCTTCACCTGTGCTACAGGACATTATGCTGACTATGGCAGTTCAAGACTTTAAATTCCTCTGATAGGTAATATCTAGCTTTCTGATTGCATTTAACATTTTATTTATATTACTTTAAACAGTTGCGCTTATTTCTCATGTGCGGTCTCATCGGTGAAATTAGCAAAAGTTACATAGGTAACCTGCTCAGAATCATAGAAACATAGAATACTCAGGATTGGAAAGGACCTTAAGATCATCTAGTTCCACCCCCCCTGCCATGGGCAGGGACACCTCACACTAAACTATGCCACCCAAGGCTCTGTCCAACCCGGTCTTGAGCGCCGCCCAGGGATGGAGCATTCTCATCTTCCCTGGGCAGCCCGTTACAGTGCCTCACCACCCTTACAGTGAAGAATTTCTTCCTCATATGCAATCTAAACTTCCCCTGTTTAAGTTTGAACCTTTTACCCCTTGTCCTGTCACCACAGTCATTAATGAATAGTCCCTTCCCAGCATCCCTATAGGCCCCCTTCAGATACTGGAAGGCTGCTATGAGGTCTCCCCACAGCCTTCTCTTCTCCAGGTTGAGCAGCCCCAACTTTCTCAGCCTATAATATATGTCAGCTAAAGATACAGAAAACTAAGAAAACATTTATATAACACCTTTTTCTGTGTTAGCGCACTACTGAGGCCAACAATGATAGATTACTGTCTGTGAAAATGTTAATCCTTTGCAGTTCCAGATCAGAAACTTAAGTTAATGAACTAGAAGATAAAGATAAAAATTGTTGGATTGCCTAACTAATAATAAAAAGCTGTATTTTTATCCATAACTTTCAAACATAATTACCTCTGAGTTCAGTGCTCCACTTAGATGTATGTAGAGGGATGGAAGTTACGTCATAAAACTTAGTTGTAAGTATGCATTCTTGCTAGCTGCAAGTGCAGTATGGTTTGGGTATCTGACATTTAGTTTAGAAATGCAGAAGAACAAACTGTTGGTGTTCAATAATGTGATGAGTTTTACCACAGTGAATTTAATAATTAGGACCTATCCTGAAGCAGTATTACACAATATCAACATCTGTTGAACAGTTCAGGTGAAGAAGTAAGATATAGTGGTTGGTTTTACTGCTTCTTCACAGTGATAAATCTCAGCTGCATTAGCGCCTGTTTATTAGGAAAAGCTGAAGAATAGTGTGGATAGTTTTTTGCGTGTTCTGTGGTTCTTAAATAGATCTTCAGAAAAACAGAAAAACAGGCCTCCAAAAACCTCAGCTTTCCCAAAATATTTGCTAAATATAGTGAAAGATGTGCTGTTATACAGTGAAAATATACACTGAGGAACCAGATCTCTTGAATAGTTCAGAACTGAATGGTTGCAACTCTGGTTTTCTGAAACACACTGTTCTAGTATTTTCTGCTGCATTTGCACGAAAAATGATTTAAATTGGTGATATTTCAATGCTCTGCTCAGCTATAAAGACTGAGTAATGTATGAATGCAAGCCGATTGAGCATGGTTTCAATATACTGACCTCCCTAAGCAATATTAATGCATAGTAAGGGTTACAAATACGTAGCTTTGTGGAAGTCAATTGAGCAAATAATTCTGCCAGCCTTTGCAGAGTAAATTGACTAGAAAATTTATGTGACTTACAAGTGCCTGATCTTTGGCTTGATGTCATTGCAGAAATACAAAATAAGACAGAGTAGGAACCCAATGAGTAAATTAAATAGAATATCATTACTCCACTGCTGCAAAAAAATTGAGGAAGAAATACTAAAAGCGGTAATACTGTGTAATTGGTTACTTTGTCATTAAATATTCATGAAGCCCTGATGTATAATGTTCCATTAAGGTATTGGTTTCAGTTAAAATGAGCTATGTGATTGAAATTTGCTTTTGTTTCATCTTAGTTCAGAAGCATGCTTAACATGTATCTTGAAGTGTTTTTTCTCTCACACGTATGACAGAAAAGTGTGGTACCATTCACCCAGGTTAGCAAACGAATTGTTATGGAAAATATTATAGTTGCCTGTTTGTTTATCTCCTAGATTCTGTTGTTTCTTCAGAAAATCATTTCTGTGTTACCTGGATAACGAGAATTTTGGAAAAAAAAAAAAAAAAAAACCCAAAAAAACCCCAAAACCCTAGCTGTCTCTAACCTAAAGATTAAATATTTCCTTTACCAAAACCCCAGCATGTTCAGTTAAGTAACTTTATCTTCTTCATTCTGTAAAAATCTACTTTTTTTTTTTTTTTTTCCAAGAGGGTTAAAAACAAAAGCCTTGGAGGGAACACTTAGAAATGAATTTGTAGGTTGCAATTAAGCGCCATGGAAATTAAAATAAACATTTTTCTAACTAAGAAGCATTAACAACAACAAAGAAGTTTGTGTTGGAATAAATCTTTACATGCCTTAGGGACATGTTCAACACAATTTGACGTCATCTTATTTACATAGATCAAACAATAAAATTGCTATTTATCTTTAGATAGATCTTTTTTTGCATATATATAGACATTATATACCTTGTATGTTAAGCTGGTTTGGCAAACGTTACTTCTTTGTAGTGAGTTATTACATATTGTAAGAAAGAAATAAAGGAAAGATGTGAAAAAAAATTAGTGAAAGATACATTGTTTATGAAAAACCTAGTAACTCTATTTGTAGCTTTCTTATTTCTTGCGATCTGTGAGGCAAAACTATCAGCAAGATGGTTTCCTAATTACTGCAGCCTGGGATTTAGATAGAAGACCAAAAAAGAGATAAATTTCCTGGCCGATAAAATTAAGAACTAAGAGAAGCATAGAAGCACTCTCTCTTTAGCCCAGTATCCCTTCCCCTGCCCCAAGTAAGTTATTTGCAAGGTAATCTGAAGTAAGTAATTTCAGGAAAGGGGGTTATCATCAAAAAAAATGTTAAGTTTTTCTCCCTGTGCTTCCCCTGTAGTCAGCTGAGAAGGAGAAGGTTCCTCCAGAGTACAATTCAGAGTGCCTAAATTAAATTCCTAATTTTAGGGTAGGATCATAAGTGGACTTAAAAGCAAACAAAAAGCTAAAGCAAGGAACCGGACAGAAAACATAGGGAAACAATGTCCTCAGGCTAAAGTGAGTCTCCGTGGAAGTTCCCGTTTGTACATATTGTCATACCTTTCAATCTTTTGAAAGCATGTGGTAATATGATGACTTTTATTAAGGATGATGTGCAGAATGGAATAGGTCTGGGCTGTTTTTCTTCTCTGGTTCCTTCCCCCACAGAGGACATCAAATTTGTTGTAACTGCTTTGGTTAGAAACATTTGAAAGAAATCTTAGATAAGTATTTAGCAACTGTATCCAGCCGTATCCAAATTGATGAATCTTTGAATGAAACCAGCATTTTCAGTAGGCAAGTCAGAGCAAATATTTACGTTTTCTGTAAGGAAAAAAAATCACTTCCACAGCCTATCAGGTATTGTTTCCTTTATATCAACTCTGATAACTATAATGGGACTAATGTAAAGCTAGTGTTGCTTCCATTTAACTGAATTGATAGAGAGATACAAGTAAACAGGAAAAAGTTTCACTATGGGGGCCAAAACACACTTTCTAAGGCAAAACTGCAAACACGAGATTTTCAAGAAGAGTTGAGATGAGACTTTTACTTTTGGATGTTGGAAAAGCTTTCTGTGTTTTGGAAACTTCAATGATGCTTTTTTTTATGTGCCAGAGCAAAAGAAAAGTTATACATCCCTCTTTGCTTTCCTTGAAGAAATTGTCATTGTAGTGATAGAACAAACAAGTAATATTTTGCTCCTACTTTGTAGCAAATGTGCATTGGATATACTTTGTTCATGTAAAAAAATTTTTTCTTTTTTCTTTTTTTTTTTTTTAAGAAAATATACCATATTAAATGCTTGATAGTAAAGCGTTGTGTTTATATCACAGAAGCTTTGAACTTGGAATGATGTCTAAAATTTCATAATAATTCCTCTCTGGGCTGAAAACAAGAACTGGAATAAAATCTTTTAAAAAGGAAAAGGCATACCCGTAAAACTGACTGTGGAAGCGATCACACATGGGAGACTGAAATTACATATATTTCCCTTACAGTAAATCTGTTGCTTTAATGACATATAAAAAAATATTTTATAGCGTAATTAAATGGAATTTTCCTTAAGACTATTTCTCTTTGCAGCCAAAAAGAAGAAATACGGCAAAACTCTAATGGAAGCAAATAATTTTTAATAAATTAGTGACATAAGGCGATTTTCTATCCTCAAACATAAATTTGCATTTTCTGTTTTGAGAATGCATGTGCTAAAAAGATCAAGCCTGCCCTTAGCTCCTCTATCAGTTTTATGTTAGGAGTTCTACAGTTTTGCGGGACAGATTCTCACCACTGAAAAATTTATACTTTGTGTGCTATAAAGGAATAATTCAACCTGTGTTTGGCCAACCTCAGCTGTAGAGGCAGTGAACTTGAACAGTGTATTCCTGTCCAAACAAATTCTGTGTAAATACTGATATTCTATTTTTGTCTGTCCTCTACTGCAATACATTTTAAAAGCTTTATCACCAGGATTTGAAATTATTTGTTCTCAAAGTAAAACTTTACTTACTTTCATGTGTTGTTTCATGTGTAGCTACTAGCATGCACTGTGATACATAGCCAAAGTTGTTCTGCAAGGTAACAAGGGGGCATACTAGGCAGCAGAACCCACGTATATGGTGAAAGCATGGAAAATTACATCATTTCCTAGAAAATACATTGTTTCATGTTGCATTATTGGGTTGAAAAAGGAGGCAGTATTGTAGGTTCTTACTAGTCTGTGATCAAGAGATGACATTTTCTTTCCAAAATATTTATACTGGCTATATCCTGAGTAGTCAATTGAAGCTCTTGTCATGTCAGTAGATAAGAATTTTGGCTTTTTATATTTTAGAAATTATTAATCACTTTAAGTACCTTAATATACAATTATTGTGCTTATATCAAGAAGCACTCCCCTTATACCACCCCAAAAGACAGATACTTGCTTCTTTCTAGTAACTGTTTTCTGAGTGAAGGTAATCATGGAATATTCAGAGACCATGAATGAAGCATAATAGCTCTTTAAAAATGAAAGTCATTCCTGCTTGGTAATATTCCTGTGCTTGTCTGTACTGCAAGGGTTTTATGTTAGTAAGCTTTCCTTGCTTGATTCTGTCCTACAGGCATTACAAGAGGACAAGGTGTTGTTAACCCCTAAGGTTAAAGACATGATGTTTAACTTAGTCTTACAGTGACCCAGCACAGGGAAAACTTAGATGCAAATGGAATGTACGTTGAAGAGTCTCTGCCTTCAAAGCCTTTCTGTAGTGCGTGGAAGCTTTGACTGTGCTTTGATTGTGATTACTGAAAAAGAAAGTAGATGACTTACAAAGTTTGGTAGACGAGAATTAAATTAAAATTAAATTAAAAAAGAGTTTGCTTTGATCTTGTTTATCTATGATGTTAGAATCTAGCAGTAGCACATAAAAAATTATAAAGATATGTATTATGTCTTTGTTATTAAACAATCTCCTTGTGGAGTTTTTCTTAGATTACTTAGAGTGTGAAATAACTTTTAGAGTTATAAAAACTGTGGCTGATATATAGTATCTGTAATTATTTTTTTTTTCCAGTATTTTAATACCTTAAGGGGGAAGGCTCTCCACCTTACCTGAGACCAATCTTTTACATTTCATTGCCTACTGAGATCTGATTTTTCTACTGACTAGAACTATAAAGAAATTGTTGAGAACGAGCTACTTACAGATTCTGTCTCCGAAAGTTTGATTTATTCCTTTGCACTCTCCAGGTACAGACTCTGTGGGAGAAAAACTGGGGGAGTTGCAGCAACATCTTATAACATTCTCCCAGTTTGTATTACTTATTTGAGAAGAGATTATTTTCATGTTTTTTCTGACTCAGCCACATGTGAGGCATTGGGAGCAGGAGTGTAGGAGGTGCTGTGCAGCTGAGGATGTTTGATAGGTTAGGGGATGG
This sequence comes from Psilopsiagon aymara, assembly GCA_024733675.1. NCBI lineage: Eukaryota > Metazoa > Chordata > Aves > Psittaciformes > Psittacidae > Psilopsiagon > Psilopsiagon aymara. The sequence goes on along the minus strand of JANRGW010046241.1, from coordinate 5,637 downwards.
CAGAGGAAGGAACTGATAGGCTGTGATAATAAGAATGAAAAAAGACAGAGAATGGCAATAAACTTTTGTGGTTGAGGGGTTTGTAAACTTTTGTGCCAGTTTCTTGATCTTCTGGGAGAAGGCAGAGGGAATGAAGATTCTATACAGGTTTGCACCTATTAAATAGTACTGCAATCAAATAGAATTTTCTTCATACAGCTATAAAATTAGGAATGTCAGTTGGTGTGTCTGTAAGCAAATGCATGTATGTATATATAAGACTGCAAAGTTTGAAAAGTGCTGGCTCACTGTCTTTTTTCCCTGTGAAATCCAGTACTTGTTGGATTCATCATACATAAATTCAGCATTCTTGTATGATATATCTTAAAGAACTGAAAACACTTTCAGTGGCCTGCCACCCAAACAGCCTCTTAAAAACATCTGAAGCTTGTTCATATGCAAGAATCTAAAATGTGACAAAGCAGGGAGATGCCAGACATTCTTCAGACTGAGTTACATTTACTTCTTCAAGAAGGCTGCTTAGGAAACCAGTGCAGTTCCATCCTATGGCAGCAATGTCTTGGCTGTGATCTTAGCATGCGTTGCCTTGTATTGACTAGAAAAATGGAAAAATCCCCAAACCTTTCTCCCACTATTTTCTTCTCTCTATTGTTCTATCCATCCCTTCAGCACTGATATTTACTCATAATGGGCATAAACGCAATTTTTCTTTGTGCAATTTTCTCATAATCAGTTTCTTTCATAATGGAACTTGCTTCTACGAGAGAACATTAGAACTGCATATGCATAAGCAAACCATTCACTTAATCCCACATGAGGATCATGTTTACATTATTCTATAACTCTGTTTTCAACCATCTGCAGGTTAGGGCTTTCCAGATCCAGAGGCTGTATAATTAATTACCACTGTACCTCTCCTCTGGATGCATCTAATCTGCTTTCAAATTTGCTTATATGCCTTTTTTGCAACTTTCTGTGAAAAGAAATTTGATAACTTTATTATATGCTGTTCTGTAGGAGCTTCTTTTGTACTTAAACTGTTACCTTTTAGCTGCTTTTGGCATCCTCATCCTTGCGCACTAAGAACTGAGAGCAAATAATGGGCCACCCTCTCCAGTTTGTCTGTAGCTTTGTAAAATTTCTATCCTGTTGACTTTTTCAAGTTGAAGTGCTCTAGTCTTTTTTTGTGTGGAAACATTTTGCAATTTCTGAAAATTCTTTTTTCTATGTACTTTTTGTATTTCTATTGTGGTTTTGATTTTTTTTTTGAGATGGAACTGTTTTGAAGATCTGGGAATAATATGCTCCTACTCTGTCTTGTTCTCTGTTATTTTTTACCAATTCATAACATTTTGCATTTTGGGCTGCTGCTGTATGCTATTTTCAGAGAACTACCCCAAATTACTTTGATATCTCTCCTGACTGGTAAAACATGATGATGAGCTCTGACTTAGCTAAGTATATTTTATGGTTATTTTCCCCCATGTGCTTTGATTTGCACTTTTTAGCAATGTATTTCACCTGCCATTTTATCATTCAGGTGATCAGTATCCCACAAACTGCATCGACTGGCTTTTGATCTTTTTATCTCATCTCATCTGTAATCAACTGTACACAGCCTCTTTTCCAGATTCTTCATGACTATGTTGAACACCACAGTCTATGTGGAAGTGTAATCTCTGCAGCAGAAAGGCAGACTTCCAATTCCTACCCTTTATTTTCTTCCTTGAGTTAGAAGAGGCCTTTCCTTCTTGTCCTGTGACAGTAGAGTTTTCTTAAGATATTTGGTAGAGAGCTTTGTCAAAACCTCCCTTTGAAAATACATGTTGCCTTTATTAAAATGCTTATTGACTTTTGTAAAGAAGTGTAATGAAATAACAAATTTTGGAATGCTGTACAGCCCCGTGTTATTCTATCATTCTCACATCAGCATCTATTTGGTAACAAAAATATTAATTTTTATGTAGGACAGTTATCTTAAAGTTAGTAGTTAAAGTCAAATAGTTAATGTGCAGCTTTTTGTCCTGGCATTTGCTAGAATGTTGTTCATAGGCATACTAAACCCCTAAACTTTGATTAATAATAAAACTTTTGAACATTGTTATTTCAGCATTTCTTCTATTTTAAATTATAGTCTTATCTGTGTAGTTCCATGGTGTTGTTAAAATTACAATGACTTGATACATCTTCTTTTAAGATGCATTTTCTAAATATTTTACCTGGGTTTGGGGTTTTTTTCACAATTACTAGAATAATTGAATTGTTGTAATTCATGTTTTAAAAAATTAAAAAGGAATTAGCCACATTCCATCACTTCATTATAACTTTAAGTTTATTCAATATAAGGAAAGACTGAAAAATGGTAAGACAATAAAACTCAATGTATAAGACTATATAATACTAATTGTTTGTAAGTAGGCAAATACAGAATACCATTTTGCCTGATTTTTATGTATAATGTCATAAAATGAGCATAATTAGGCACACATCACAGTTTCTTAAGTAATGAAAATAGCAATATTAAATTCTAGCATAGCTGATAAAGTGCTGTGAAACAGAGCTAAGAAAGATGAGTTCTGATGCATTTAGCTCAGTATCAAGACGTGAATGCTGCTTCGCCCCTACTTTTGTCACCTTGCCTCTCTGCCAGGAGTTATCAAACTTTTAGCAGCTACAGTGGAACAGAACATGTCATACAACTTCAGTCATTAGCAGCTTGAGCTAAACTGCCAGTTGTCAACTGAGATGACTGAAAAGCAAGTATGTGCCTTATTTACTTGCTTTTACTGTAGATACAGTGCACTCTTTCAGAGACACAGACTATAACTGGAGTGATATCTTAAATTTCTATTGCAAATTTTTACCCATATATGTATGTCCTGTTTCTCTTTTAAAGTCTCTTCTATGAGCAACTCTGCTCATTTTACTCCCTTCTCACCTCTGCCATTTTCTTTTTTGGTTTTGAGGGCAAAATTATAAATCCTAGGAAATAAAATGTAAACCCCAAAGTAATTCCCTGATTTAAGCTCACCTTGTTGTTAGGGGCTCCCTGTGCACAACACAAATAAAACCATACTAAATGAGTGTGAGGTTTTTTTAGATGTTGATGAGATTAGATTGTGCAGAAAGCTGGTATGTCAGGTTTTGGATCGACTCCTGGGTATAATCAGTGATGAAATGGTGTTGGCTATATTTGTAAAATAATTTTAGGTATGCCATAACGTGGGCTGCTTGCAAAAGTGTTTGTCTGACAAAGCTCACTAAATGTTATTAATGACTGTGATTTAATCAGTGCTGTGGTTGCATTATGAAATACCCTTCTAAAGAATGCAAATGAATATCTTAACGTGTAAGATGTAAGAATAGCCACATCATGAGCATGCCTAATGGAACAGTTTCTGTGCTAGTGCACTATTTCTGCATGATGTGTGAAGTCTGGAGTATTTATTTTACCTGAATCTTAATTGCCTTGAAATTATTTAATCAAATACTTTTTGTGGGTTTCACCTCGAAACTAGCACAATTAGCAGGAGAGAAAGCATAGCTCAGGAACTTGTTAATATCTTACCCAATATATGTACCTTATTGGAGAGTCATCCAATCCATCCCTAACTTGGCCAGTAAAATGCGCATAGAATTTCTTCACCAAATTCAGTAGAAAGAGAGTGGTCTTTCTGTCTCTAGATGTTTTGGGTCTTTGTATTTAAATCCCAGTATGAAAAAACCCACCTTCCTTCAAACTACTGAAAGTCTGACTTTATATAGTATGTAAGTTGAGCTGTCCAGTAAATACACTGCCTTTTCTCATCATACCTTTAAAAGATTTATTCTAAATTAAAATCAAATTGGTTAGGGAATACTTACAGTAAGCACTTCATGGTGTAAAAATAATACTATATGATCACATCTGAAGGGTACTCTAATATATTTTTAATATGGTCTCAGAAGCATGCTTTCAGTAGCAAACAATAACACAGTTCATATCAAACAGCAGATGTAGACAGGCAAAAGACCTTCTGCAAAGCATGTTTGCAAAATCTTGTATTGCTTTAGTAGATCTTTTGAGCAAGAGCAGGGGTTTTGGCCCTGATTCTGTATTGACTTCACACCTAAGTGAGACACTGACAACTTACCCCCCTTTGGATAATAGTAAAATGAACAATCATCCTATGTATGATTAATTTTATGTATTTTTTTTAATTGTTATGACCTGTTTCTGAAAATAGATACTGGCAATATAAATTGTTATAGCTGATGGCATTTAAGTTGTTTCTGTTTCCAGCAAAAGAGATGAAATTACATTACAAGATGCTGCTGCTTATGCACAGTTCCACATCTAGCTAGCAGGGGGAAGAGGTGTATATGTTGCCTTTTGTTTCTTCACAGACAGCTAGGCCTGCAGAATCAATGTGTAGTTGCGAGATAAAGTTGGACTGTTTCTAGCAAAACCAGCAATTCTTGTGGTCCAAGATACAGCATCCCTGTATCCAAGTTGGGACACTACAGTGTACCAGATCAGTGGAAAAAGCAACTGAATAATTAGATTCATATAATGTACTTCATTCAAATTACTTGGCATGAGCTGGCCAAGTGCAAGGTCCTACACCTGGGTTGTGGCAATCCCAGGCACAGCTACAGGTTGGGCAGAGAAGAGATTCAGAGCAGCCCTGCGGAGAAGGACTTGGGGGTGTTGGTCAATGGAAAAATGAACATGAGCCGGCAGTGTGCTCTTGCAGCCCAGAAAGCCAACCGTATCCTGGGCTGCATCAAAAGGAGCGTGACCAGCAGGTTGAAGGAGGTGATCCTGCCCCTCTACTCTGCTCTCATGAGACCTCACTAGGAGTGCTGTGTATGGTTCTGGTGTCCTCAACATAAAAAGAACATGGAACAGTTGGAACAAATCCAGAGGAGGGCCACGAGGATGATCATGGGACTGGAGCACCTCTCATATGAAGACAGAACGAGAAAGTTGGGGCTGTTCAGCCTGGAGAAGAAAAGGCTGCTTGGAGACCTCATAGCAGCCTTCCAGTATCTGAAGTGGGCCTATAGGGATGCTGGGGATGGACTGTTCATTAGGGACTGTAGTGATAGGACAAGGGGTAATGGGTTCCAAGTTAAACAGAGGAAGTTTAGATTAGATATAAGGAAGAAGTTCTTTACTGTGAGGGTTGTGATGCCCTGGAATGGGTTGCCCAAGGAAGTTGTGAATGCTCCATCCCTGGTGGTGTTCAAGGTCAGGTTGGACAGAAACTTGGGTGATATGGTTTACTGTGAAGTGTTCCTGCCCATGGCAGGGGGGTTGGAACTAGATGATCTTAAGGTCCTTTCCAACCCTAGCTATTCTATGATTCTATGAATGTCATCAGATGTGGCTTACCACATTGGGCTCCCAGGATGTTGATAAGCTTGAGCAAATCCAGGGAAAGCTGCTATGTCAGGAGGCACACATTCTGTGACTGGATGCTGATGGAATGAACTGGTACTGCTTAGCCAAGAGAAGGAACTAGTTGCAGTCTTGCAGTACTTAAAAAGATGTTACTAAAAAGATGAACTTAGGCACTTTACAGAAGTGCATGCCAGGGGAATGAGACAGTAATCAAAAAGTACAAAGGATGTTCTGACTAAACATGGGGGGGG